>JADRCD010234303.1:0-16997 GCA_019843815.1 Montemys delectorum
AGAGAGAGACAGAGTCAGAGAGCCAGAAAGACTCTAGCCCCCTTTGCCTCCCCCACTCATCATCAAGATAAAGAGAAGGAAAATCATAGATGATTAGATGATTCTAATGTGCAAGATAAATACCGCCTCAGTGAGCGCATTATGCAAATCTATGCAATTAACATCACAAATAAGGTGAAGCCAGGGCCAAGCAGCGAACTTCTCAGGGGGCCTCAGCTCTACACTTCCTGGTCTCCCAGCGCTGGCAACTGCTCTTGACGGGAGGGACGGACAGAGTGGAGTGGTCAGGGCTGAGGTGTGCCTCCCACGTACATTTTATTCTATGAAGAAGACTTGGGTACTGCTGCGTTTTCTGGGCAAGGGTAGAAGCATCTAGTGTGACTGACCCCTTTGTGCCCAGCTCTGGGTGGGGCTCCCACTAAATAACTGCATTTTGTTCCTTCGTGTGGTCCAGTGAACTATGAAAGAGGCGCAGGGTCGGTTCTAACGTTAGGTGTGCGGTGAGTGGTCGTAAGGGATCTGTGAATCCTAGCTCCCTGTTCTGTTATATACTTGTCCTGTGAAAGGCAACTGTTACCTGTCTTTCAGTTCTTCTGTCTCCATGTTGTCAGCTGGGGCCACTGGAAGGGCCTCAGTCATCGAGGGCAGGGGCCTCATCCCTGCAAGCCTGGTGATGGATGCTGGCTGTCAGCTTCGAGCTTGGCACTGGACCACAGGCCAAAATATGTCTTTGTGGCCCTCAGGATGGACTCTCTGTGTGGGGATTAGGTCAAGCTTCCTTCTAGCTTGTTGGCCAGGCTCCAAGACAGCTAAACAAAAATGCATTTTTTATGACCCTGCTTTGAAGTCACACAGAGCCAAACTGCTGTTGCACTACTTCTCAAAGGGTAAGGGAACACAGACGTCCCCTGCACAGTCGGGGAGCCAAGGTCGATCTGTAAGGAGGCTTCCTGGAATGGGAGATGCCCATTTCTATGGGCAGCTTTGGAAAATGTCGCCCACTGTACCTAGAACGTGAGGACCCTGATGTGGGGCCTGGGTCAGAGTCTTGCTTCTGAGACTCCAGGACACATCAATTCTGTCAGCAATTGCCCCAGCTCCTTGCAAACCTGTGAGACCCTTTTCTGGGCCAAGTCAGTCCCCATCAACCCTGGACTTTCTTGCACAGAGAGCTCGGAGTTGTACAGCAGCCTGGCCTGAGCCACTGGCCTTGTGGAGGAGCTTTTCCTTAACAAACACTGAAGTAAACGCGCCCACCTACACAGCTCCCCACGACCCAGCAGCCTGAGACAGCCAGTGGAGGAAGGCGCGGAGGAGAGGGAGCCTGCCAGGCCAGAGGGTGGGACTTCGGTGAGGGTTAGAGGGTGGACCGGAGACCCTTGGAGTACAATTAGTGGAAACAAGGCTTCTGGGAGATGCTGGGGCACGCAGGGTCATTGCTGAATCCGGAGATCCCAGCTGTTGGACCTCCAGGAAGATGAGAACCTCCGCCTAGGCTCGAGGGTGGTAAGTGGACCGAGGCTCCCTGACGCAGCTTGTTGCAGAGCTCTGGCTGTGGCTTGTGAAGGCCTTCTGATCTGAATGACCCTCAGCTCAGGGGGCTTTCGGGAAGTGGGAGGTAGAAGTAGAGAGTAGTGAGGAGTTTGCGGGGCCCGGTGGGCGGGGCTGGCCTGGTGGGCGGGGCTGGCCTGGTTCTCACACTAAGTTAAGTGGCTGAGCAGTACACAACCTCACTGACACTAGTTCAAGGGAGAATTCGTAGGATTCCAAATGCGTTGGGAATAGCTCTGTTGTACTAGCCGCCTCTCTGAGAATTCTCCATGTTGCCTCATCCAAGCCCAAGACCACAATTTATAGCCCCTGTTTTCAGAGAAAAAAGTGTGGCTTACAGAGACCGGAACCGCAAAGTTTGGCTGTCAGACTCAGGAGTGCGTTTATGGTTGGTGGGAGGCCCTCCCACAGGATACTGGAGTGCTGGGATGTTCCCAAGCTTTGTTTAGCTTACTGGAGTTTCCAGGCCATTGAAAACTAGTCATCCCAAGAGACCTTCTGCATGTAGTTTCCTCTGCAGGGGATCCTGGGATATTCTAAGCCTCGTTTTGGCAAGAGGTTCTGGGGCATTCAAAGCAGTGGGTTGTGCTGACACCCCACCTCCAGCCATCCTGGCCCAAGCAACAGCTCCTTGAACAGATGGGTAAACCAAGGTAGACAGGACATCAGTTCTCCCATAAGGGTTAGGGCAAGCTGCAGCTGGGATGGGCTGGCTTCCTCCTACAACTCCTCCTCCGTAGTGGCTAGACGCCTGGGAACCATGGAAAGCTGGAGCAACCAGCAGCTGCTCCCTGCAACTTCAGCCGGAAGACCTCATGACTCATCCTGTATCCCAGTGGCCCTGGCCTCAGCTCCCTACCCAGCCTAGTTCCTCGGGAATAAGAATGGCCCCAGGACTGTCCCCCTACTTCTCCCAGGATCCCAGAGAGATACTGTTCTCAGTACACACAGCAGATGGGATGGACATCCATGCAATTTACCAGCCAAACTGGAACACTTTAGGGAGTCGCTAATAATCACACAGGGATCCTGCATGGCAGATAGCGGTGCCTGCCACCCCGCCGGATAGACATTGCTTAACTCGCATATCTTAGGCTTCAGCCACAGATTAGAGCCAAAAAGCACAGGGGCAGATGTGGGTGCGAGGGGAATCCACGTGTGTAAGAGACTGCGGAGGATGGAGCCTGCCTGGGTTCATATCCTGCTTTTGCCACTTGTGGGCTGTGTGAGCTCAAGCATGTCACTTAACCTCTCTGATCCTCAGTTTTCCCGTTCATAAAAATACTCACAGGACAGCGGGAACAGCTACGAGATGGGATAATACAAAATACACTGAGCACAGCGGCTCGTACTTAGTAAATAAGAGGCCGTTGTTATCGTGTGAGTTTAAGATTATTGGCTTTGTCAGGTGTCGAGATTAAACATCAGCATCACAGTCACAGCCCTGACTGGTGATTTAGGCACAGAACCGTAGGAATGAAGGCCAGGTGAAGGAGTTGTCCAGGAGGGGACTTTCTCACAGGGAAGGACACCAGAGTTGTGTTCCAGGAGGAGGCAGCCTCTGGGGCAGGGGCAATCGAGCCTTTCTGGAATATTAAGCCACATGTCAGTAGGGCCGCCGTGTCATAACCCACACACACACACACACACACAAGCTTTCTGCATTCTGCTTCTTCTGGTTGCTCTGTAGCCCAGGCTGCCTTTGAACTTGTGGTCCTCCTGCCACAGCCTCCAGAGTGCTTGGATTACCTACGAACACAGCCATGTTCTGCCGATGATCTGCTTTTTGTCCCCAAGTGAAAAAAAACTTCAGTGCTTGGTGATCTTGGTGATCTTGGGGGTAGGTTTCCCAGAACTCACGTGATGGCTCCCTACTGCCTGTACTTCCGATCCTCACGCCCTCTTCTGGTCTCGGTGGGTACTGCACGCATATGGTGCACTTAACCCAGCGGCCTGCACCGGCCTCGGCTCCCTACTAGCTCAGTTCCCTGGCAATGTAAATGCACCAGGCCATGCCGCCAAAACACTCAATAAAATAAAAATAAATAAACCTTAAGAAAAGAACCACAGGGTTCTTTTTGAGATGTCAGACGCCACTCTTCCCTCCGTAGGTTTTCCTTGATGTCCTTGGACTCACATGTCACCTGCATACTGTTTAGTCCGGATGGGAGAAGAAAGGGAGAGGGTATTCAGAGCAGGGTGGAGGATGATGGAGTCTGGTCTGGGGAGGCAGGAGGGGGTGTTGCCTCCAGGCCTCCCAAATCTACTTCTGAGCCCATCAGTAAGGCCTGTTTGTTCTTCTGATTTCTAAGAACACATGGCCCTCTGACCATATGTTTGGTTCAGAAGTCACCTAACATCTTTGTCCCTCAAGTTAAAACCCTGAGCTACTTTTTCTGGCTGCTTGAGCCCCTCTCTCTCTCTCTCTCTCTCTCTCTCTCTCTCTCTCTCTCTCTCCAAGCATCAGTCTATGATGATGAGGTATAAGCATAGGCTAGGCAAAGGACTAACTGTGAGTAGAGGTTGGTAAGAAAGAAGTCTATGATCAATTAATGATGTCTGCCACAGGTGCGGGCTGGGTATAGGTGATACGTGTGTTTCAAACTTGAGAACATAGAACTAGATAGGGCCATGCCTCAGGGGTCTCCTGAGGGCCACAGGCATGCTGAGTGCTGCCGACTGTGCCCAGTGATAGACACTATTGTGCCAGGAGAGAGAGGAGGCTTCTAGGGGCACAGCTGGGGCAGCAGCTTAGGTGTGAGAATCTGACCTCAGAGTGCAGAACCTGCAGAACACTGGGTAGGTGGGCTTGTATTATCCCTTCAGTGACTGGCTGGAGGGCAGCTACCTAGCCACAACTCTGTCCCTGTACCTGACATCACAGCCCCAGCCTGGAGGAAGTCATAAGTGGGTCTGCAGCTGAGCCCAAGCTCAAACAAACCCTATTTCCTTTGCCAGCCCATCTTCTTTGCTGTGGCAGAGGAGGGACTGGTAGCACGGGAGTGGGAGATGAGATCAGGAAATAACAGGCTTCGCAGGAGCAGTAATGACATTTTAACTTGAAAATTGCAAGAAGATGGAGCTGCGGAGGCATATGCAAATTTCACATAAACGAGATGCAAATGAACCTGCCTCTGCCTGCCTCTTGCACCTGGATGTGGCTCAATGACAAATCCTAATGGGCACAGCAGTGGCTGGGTGATTGATTATCAAGGCCAGCTGGGATGACAACTGTGCTCTTTTTCTGGGAACTGGGGGAGAGATGTGACTTTCCTAGGCAGCCCTGAGCTCTCTCTGGCAGGGGACCCCAAGGCATAGCCCTATCAAGTTCAAGGTTAGTGAATTTAGGGCATATCCACTACCTGTATTCCTGCCAGCACCCATGGCAGACATCATTAATCAATCATAGAGTTCTTACCGAGCTCTGGGCAGTCCTTATTAATAGAAAAGAGTTACTGTTCATTCACTTATTCATTCATGCACCTGACCACCGTGAAGTCCAAAGGACATAGAATAGCAGACTCAGTTCTTGTTCTCACAAAACAGTTTAATAACATATTGCAAAATGGCAATTTAAATACATGATATCAAGGAAAAGTATAGGTTTATGTAAGGTGTGTGTGTGTGTGTGTGTGTGTGTGTGAATGTGTGTGTATGTGTACATGTGTACATGATCCAAGGCCACCCCCTACTGCTGAGCCACACCTTTAGCCCTAAAAGGAGTCTTACACCTTCAAGATGGCCAGGAAAGGCTGACCCTGTCAATCAGAAGGCTAAGGAAACCTTGTTAGTTAAAAGAGGCAGGCAGAGAGCCAGGCAGTGGTGGCGCACGCCTTTAATCCCAGCACTTAGGAGGCAGACGCAGGTGGATTTCTGAGTTCAAGCCTAGCCTGGTCTACAGAGTGAATTCCAGGATAGCCAGAGCTGTACAGAGAAACTCTGTCTCCAAAACAAAACAAAACAAAACAGGCAGGCAGAATTCTCTAGTCCTAGAGGGAGAAAGCCTGTGTGGCATACCGTCAGGACTATCCAGATTCCCACGGTCTCTTTTTCTCTTTTTCTTCTTTCTGTGCTTTTCTCTTTTTTGGCTTCTGTCTGTCTGTGTTTTGTGTATATGTTTTAGATAGCTATATAGAGATAAAGCTTACACACCGCAAAATTCATTCATTTAAAACATACAACATGGGCTGGTGAGATGGCTCAGCGGGTAAGAGCACCGACTGCTCTTCCGAAGGTCATGAGTTCAAACCCCAGCAACCACATGGTAGCTCACAACCATCCGTAATGAGATCTGACTGATGGCCTCTTCTGGTGCGGGTGAAGACAGCTACAGTGTACCTATTTATAAAAATAAATAAGTCTTTAAAAAAAAATACAACACAGTGATTTCTAATATATTTACAAGTGTATCCTGCCATTACCACAGTTAATTTTAGAACGCTTTCATCTCAAGAGGAAGAGGAGGAGGAGATGATGATGGTGGTGGTGGTGGTGGTGATGATGGTGATGATATCTGGGGTCGGAGAGATATCACTTGCTCTTGCAAAGGACTCAGGTTCCATTCCCAGCATCTAGATGGTGGCTCACAACCATCCCTAACTATTACGGTTCCAGAGGATCCGATGCCCCTTTCTGACCTTCAAGTCAACAAGCATGCAAGTGGTGTTTATACATACCTGCAGGCAAAATACTCACCCAAAGAATAAAATGAATAAATGTATCAAAAGAAGAAGAAAGCAAATGGTGTGCTGTGTTCCGTAGGCATCACCACTCGACCTGATGATGCTTCCTTCTGCAGTCTTAGGTACCGCCGACTCTTCTTGTGCTCTGTGTTAATATAGTCACAGTTACCGCAGCCTCCCAAGACTAATTCCTTCCACATAGCATGAAGTCTGTAAGGTCATCCATGTTGCTGTATGAATCACTATTTATCTCCAAGAATTTTCACTGTGGGAAAATATGCACAGCGTACGATGGGTCACTTGAACTTCTTTCAGATGCAGTTCACTGGTAGTCATCTCCTAAATGTATGGGCACCAGCACTAGCTATTTCCAAATATCTTTCATATGTCCAAACAACCCCCCCCCCCAAACAATTCCCACTCTCTCCTCCTCCCAGCCCCAGATAACTCCTCCCCCACTAACTGTCTCTTTGAACGTCTGGCCATTTCTCACAACGGAACCGCAAACAGCCCTCCTTCTGTATGTGGCTCATTGCAGTTAGCATAAGGTTTGCCCCCAGCTGCAGCCTGCATCAGAACTTGGCTCCCGGTTAGGTGGAGTGTAGTTCAGTAGTTAGAGCGCTTGTCCTTAAGCTCTGAGTGTGGCGGCACATGCCCGTTCCAGGGAGGTAAGAGGGTTAGAAATGCAAAGTCTTCCTTAGCTACAGAGTAGGCTCAAGGCTAGCCTTGGATGTGAGACGCAGCCTCAAACAAACGAGGACATCGCTCCTTTCTCTATATATGGATTGTGTGCGTGTGTGTGTGTGTGTGTGTGTGTGTGCGTGTGTGTGTGTGTGATTATCCATATTTTCTGGATACTTGGGTTGTTTCTGCCTTTAGCTATTGTGAATAATGCTGCACAGTTTAATCTTTTTTCTCCCCATTTGTTTTCAGTTCCTGGAGTGGGATTGTTGGTTTATCTAAGCCATCGGAGCTGCACCATTGTGTGTCTAAAGGTTCTGCTTCATGACCTCTGCACACGCGGTACCTTCTGCATTTGTTATGGTAATCATCTGTTTAGGAGGTGAGAGGCGGTTCGTCTGGGTTCCCTCACAGCAGAGGGTGTGCCTTTCCATGGGCTTCCCTGCCATTCCTGCCTGTGCTCTCTCTCATGAGGTCAACTCAAACAGAAGACTGTCTTCTGTTGAGTTGTACCAGTTCTTTATATACCCTGGCTAAAGAAGTCTTCAAAGACTTTTGTATTTGTGTGCATGCATGCGTGCGTGCGTGCGTGCGTGCGTGCGTGCGTGTGTGTGTGTGCATGTGTATGCACGCATGTGTGTTGGAGTACAACTTTGGAGAGCTGGTTCTTCCCTTTCACCTTTACAGTCAGGCTTGTGTAGTCAGCACTTTGCTCTCTGAGTGGGCCCCAGACAATTGACTCATTCCATGTGCTATCTGCAAATATTGTGTCCTATTCTACATACTGTCTTTTCACTTCCATCTTAAAATTTTTTATTATATGTGTGTGTGTGTGTGTGTGTGTGTGTGTATGAGTGTTTTGCCTGCATGTATGCTTGTGTGCGTATGTCTGATGCCCATGGGGGTCAGAAGGAGGCATCAAATGGAGTTACAGAAAGTAGTGACCCACCATGTGGGTGCTAGGAACTGAACCTGGGTCCTTTGCAAGAGTGGCGGGTGCTCTTAACCGCCAACCATCTCTCTATCCCCTCTTTCTTGATGAGGTCCTTTGATGTATACAGGTTTTAACTGGGGAGAGAGTGTCTCATTTCACAGCCTATGCCGACCTTGAAAACGATCTACCCTCTTGCCTTCACTTTCTGAATGCCAGGACTAGAGGTATGTGTCACCGCACCAGCCTACCAGCTTTTAATCTCCATGAAGTCTAATTTATACATTTTTACATTTCCCCCTTGTGATTTTGGGGTTACATCTGAGAATCTAGGGGTCAAGTCCAAGCTCACACTTTCTCCTGGGCTTTCTTCGGATTCTTTCTTTCAGGGCTGTGATTCATACACTTCGGTATACGGAATCCAAAATAGGGATCCAACGCATTCTTTCACACGTGGAAATCCAGTAGTCCCAAAGCCATTTGCCAAAGAGATGATTCTATTTCTCAAAGGTTTATTTTATTTGTTATTGTTGTATATATATGATGTGCTTGGGTGCATGTGTGTCACAATGACCATGTAGAGGTTAGAGGACAACATTTCCAGATCAGTTATGGCTTGGGATAGAACTCAGGTCATCGGGCTTGTGCTGGAAGCACCTTTACCCACTGAGCCATCTTGCTGGCCCCGAGGAGACAACTCTTCACTGGTAGACTTGGCATCTTCGTCAAATCAACTGGTCGTGGACACCTGGCTTCCTTTCCACTTCTCACTCTGTCCCACTTAGCCACAATTATCCTTCTGGCAATATGGCACTGTTTTGATCAGTGCCGATTCATAGTAAGCCTTTAAAGTGGGAACTTGAAGTTCTCTGGCATTTTGGCAGTCTGGGGCTTTTTGAAGTTTGATATAAATGTGAAAATTTGCTTTATTATCCGTGCAACAGAGCCTGCAGGAATTGTGCAAAGCTTGTCCTGAATCTGCAGATTGCTTCTGCGAACCCTATGCCCTTGAGGTGCAAAGTCTTCCTGCTACTGGAGATTTCCGGCTCAAACTTGGGCCCTGGCAGCTCTACTAAGCCAGCCTCGGCCACCCATCCCCAAGAGGCCACTAAGCAGTGAAAAGCTGGGGTGGGAGATTCAATGTGGGCCCATCGGAAAGAATGACAAATGTCCAGCGCCACTCAAGTCCATTTTGGGGACTCTGACATGAGCTTTATGTTTAGATGGAGGGCGAGAGGTATGCATAGGTAGGCAGTCCTGGTCCAGGGGTGGCTGGAGTGTCACTGCTCCCTCATAGGCTCTGCTCCAGTCTGTTCTACAAGATGGTCATGGGGACTTACCTGAAGTGTGTGGAACCTCTTCCCTGGAGGCAGGCTCCCTGTCTCTGACTGCCCTGGCTTCAGCCTTTCCCTCCCTTCGCCCCATAGGGCTGCTGAGAAAACTTTAATTCCTCCAGGTGGCCATAACTTCAGTATCTAACACTTGTGAAAGTGGCCTTGTTAGGATACCATCTCTCCTGCCAAGACCAAGAGAACCCCCTTCTCTTCTTTGTTTTTAGATTTCAGTCTCGAGGGACTTGAGGTGACACACTGGAGTTGACTTGAAATTTTCTGAAATTCACTGGTGACTTAAACAAACATCATATACAGTATACAAGTAGCAGCCCAGGCTACAAGATGTTCCGTTAGTGTCAGGTCACCACGGCGAAGAAACGTTCTCTTCCTCTTTGATCTGGGAACTAGGAAGGGCAGGCACACACAGTTTCTTTCTGCTGTTGGTTTGAGATGAGGGTCTCACTATGTAGCCCAGGCTGGCCTTCAACTCAAGATCCTCTTGTTACCACATTGGAGGACAGTGGTAAATATCAGATGTCAAGGAGTGGGTGCAAATAAACCCTTTTTTTTTTTTTTGACATCTTTTAAGCAGTAAGGGGGTGTAAAATGAATAACTCTTAGATCAGGCCTCACTGGCGCTTGTTCTTGAATTATTTTAATTGTCGAAAACTTCATAAATGAGTATGCTATATTTACATCATTTCTATCCCTCTTTCTCCCTTTTCTCCTCCATCCATGCTGTTATGTCAACTGATGTGGTCTTATGCAGGCAACCATATTGTGCAGAGTTCGTGAGCACAGCTCCCCTGTCACACCCAGAAGACACACTTGCAGCAAGCCACCATCTCCATCTTTTGGCTCCAACACTCTTTTGCAGTTCCCTGAGCGCTAGGCATAGAGATAAGGTTGTACAAAGCTCCACTTGGGATTTCACACCCCGAGTCACTTGTTCTGTGTGTCATGACCAGTTTCGGAATCTCCGCAAGAGCTTCCACCTGCTGTAGCAAGCAGGTTCTTCGATAGGGGGTGAGAGCTGTATTTCAAAGGCACTTGGGAACTATATTAATTTAGCAAAATGGTAGTTGTAGATTCTAGGGTCTGTGACTCTCCAGCGAGGGGTTCCTGGCTTGGTTGATAGTACCAGGCATGAGTTCTGTCCTATTTAGCAGGCCGTAAGTCCAGTCACACAGCTATTGTTTGCTCCCAAGATATACATGTCATTATTGCCCCGCTGAGGCTATCTTGGTGGGCCAGTTGTTACAGTGGCTCACAGGCTTTACAGGAAGATAGAACTGGTGATAAATGTTCTACAAGTCCTATAACCAAACTGTACAATGTCTTCAGCAACAGGGCCTTCTGTCAAATTCTGGCAGTCAACCAAGAGAATTAACTCTGTCAGTTTTATGGGTGATGTGTTAGAGTCAGAAAGCAATCCCCGCCACACACACACATACAAATACTGCTTATGAAGTAGAAACAGCAGCTGTAATTCTGCAGACTGTTAGCAGACAACAGTTATACAGCTTTACCAAAACACAACCTACAGGAGCAAATATTTAGGAACACCAGCCTGCAGATTCACGGCTTGTTTACATACATATTCCCTAAGTGACTAGTGTCTAACGCCCCTTAATTATTAGGAAACGCTACTTGGAGTGCACAATGCGAGGGCCCATCTAATTATCCTTGCTCCAAGAGAACAGTCATGATACAATTAGGAACACACGGAGCAGGGCCTGGGAAAGGTAAACAGTTCTCTTCTGGAGCAGACTGGCTTGGTAAAGGGTTCTCTCACGTTTTGGGTTGTAGAAAGCTGAGTCGACAGAGGAAGAGCATTTCAAACACTGAACAGGAGCCTCTGTCACTGCACAGACAAACATCCAAACGCAAGGGCCAGCGCTAGTGACAACAAATGGACCTGTTTTCTGATGTGCAAATACATCCGTAGACACAACAGCAAAAGGTCTTTAGGCAAAGCAAATAGATGTGGACCAGGGTGTAAATGGCAGGCCTGCCTACATGGTAAGCCTGTAGTCTAAACAGCACTGATTTAATAATCAGAAACTCCAGGGGGATTTCCTTGACCCTTTTATGTGTTAAAAATCCAGATATCAAACACATCATACAAAAGAGTAAGCGCACTTCCTAGTCATTCTGCGCACATCAAATTTACACGGTTTACCCCTGTGAGCTTTTGTATAATATACAGGTAAAGGGCTGCCAATGTGGCTCAGAAAAACAAAGGTGTTTGCCCCCAAGCCTGATGACCTGAGTTTGGTTCCTGGACCCCACATGGTGAAAAGGAAAGAAATAACTCCTGTAAGCTGTCTTCTGGCACAGGGATTGTGGCCCACTCTCGTGCACATGACTGCACCTGTGCACAAGCATACATATAATAAAAAAATGTAGTAGATTTCAGACACACCACTCCATGTATTTCTAACCACAGATATATAGAACTGAATGCGCTGAGATCACTTTAAAATACTTGTGTATAAAACAGTTATTTAAAAGACTTCAACACAAATAGATACTTATGTGAACCTTGACTTTGTTCAAACTCAGTTTCCCAAGCAGTGAAAAACCAGGCAAAATCTACATGAGATCTTGATGATTTTATAATGTACATACACACCAAGTTAGATATTAAAATATCCACTTTCATAACATCATTTATAAAAAAAAATACACAATCTATTCAACAACCAACTAATGCTGAGTGGCAACTCTATTATTCCAACTGCAAATTTAGCCCATTTCAACACTGACAAAAATATATGTTGTTCCATATGGAGCAAAATCCAGAAACCTTGTAAAAAAAATCTCTAAATGTAGGTCAGTATAAAAATGCATCTTTTAATTTTACATTTTTAACTTTGCCTGGCAAAACCAGCTTAGAAAACTTTTGAGCACTTAACAAAAGCATACATTAACACTCTAGTCACCTTTAAATGCTAGCCTTTAGCTCTCTCTTTTTGATAGGACTTAATAATAAGCCTCTTTCCTATTACATTCAGGGTAGGCTTACTGAGTCTTGAAAGCTACTCTCTATAAGGACTGAATTCTCCTGGAAATTCCATTATGAGAAGGACATTTAACATAAAGATATACATCTATATTTCCATATCTGTAATAGCCCTAATAAAAACTTACACTGGACCTGTAGAGAGCTTACTTTTATCAGCCGCATATTAAGAACATCTGGCCAGCGAGACGGCTCAGTGAGTGAGAGCACCCACCCCACAAATCTCACCATCTGAAGTCGATCCCAGGAACCCTTGGTGGAAGGAGACAACCAAGTTCCAAAAGTTAACCTTTGACCTCCACCAGGGCACATGTGTACTCGGCAATACACATCTTATGCACACATATACAATAGTAATAAACTAATTCTAAAATAAGAATATTTCTGGAAACCCATATAATAGAAGGAAGGTTTCCTCCAGCTCCACTTTCAATTAATTAATTCAAAATTAGTATTTGAAAGTCAGAGACCGCCGGGTGGTGGTGGCGCACACCTTTAATCCCAGCACTTGGGAAGCAGAGGCAGGCAGATTTCTGAGTTCGAGGCCAGCCTGATCTACAGAGTGAGTTCCAGGACAGCCAAGGCTACACAGAGAAACTCTGTCTCAAAAAAAAAAAAAAAGAAAGAAAGGAAGAAAGAAAGAAAGTCAGAGACCAAAACCATCCCATAAGCACCTTGGGCAGTGGTTCTCAACCTTCCTAATTCTGCAACCCTTTAATACAGTTCATCATGTCGTGGTGACCCACAAACCATAAAACTACTTCACTGCTACTTCATAACTGTGACCTTACTACTGTTATGAAGCACAATGTAAATATCTGATATGCAGGATATCTGGTGTGGGACCCCAAAGGAGTCGAAACCCACACATTGAGGATCTCCACCTTAAGGTATCAGACACCTACTATTTCACAAGTGAACTCAAAATTAACCTCTCATTTAAAACACCTTTGGTTGGGCCTAAGATCAAGTCTATGTATAGCCAGGTTTTTTTCCTTCAGTCTCGAACTACCCAGTAACAAACTCATGTGCTCTAGCTATTTCGGGAGATGTGTGTTTGGACGGCTCCCAGTCGGTATTTCAGGGAAAGCGACTTTGTATGATTTATTACAGAGCTCTGGGGAAGCTTCTGTCGGGGTTGAGAACAGGTTCAGGGCCTTGTGACTGTCAGAACTAAAGACTGTGTGCAGAGCGCGCAGTCATCCAGCACAAGGCTGGTGACGTCCTGTATGTAGCAGCAGGTGATGCCCAGTCTTAACCCGCAGCTGGACGCAGTCTGGAGTGCCCTGAGAAGAGAATCTCAATGAAAGCGGTGCAGCAGGCTTTTCGCTTGGCTAGAGGGCGTGTCTGTAGGGAGAGGAGGTGTATTAATAGGATTGGTTGAGGTGGAGGACCCACCCCTACCCTCTACCCTGTGGGAGGTTCAATCTCCTGGGCTGAGTCCTGGACTTCCTGAAGGAGAGAGAGAGTACTGAAAACCTTCCATATTCATTCTCTCTGCTTTTCGGCTGTGGATGTGACCAGCCGCCTGGACTCCCTTTGTTGTTAACAGACTGTACCCTGAAAACAGTGAGCTAAAATAAGCCCCCCTCCCCAGGTTGCTTTGGCTGGAGTATTTCTACATCACAGCATCAGCAACAAATACAAACATGGTTGATGTGGAATGGTCCCACGGGCTAGATGTGTGATAGCTGCTTCCCCTGCTGGCGGTGCTTGTTCTGGAACGTTCTGGTTCTGGAAAGTCTGGAAGTAGACCTAGCTGAAGATAAAAGTCTTTTGGGTTGCATGCTTGGGAAGGAAAGGGGTGGGTGGTGTATCTTCCCCAGCCACGCCCACTCTCATGAATCTGTTTTTCCTGGCTCCGGAGACGTCACCTGCTTTGCTCCAACGTACCCTCCCGCCATGATGGGCCGAACCCTCAGAAACCTTAGCCAAGGCAACTCCATCTCCTTCGCAATTTGTCCTGCCAAGGCTTTGCATGCTTTGCTTTGCTCGGTAATGCCTACGAGGCTGATACAGGGATGAGGCTCCGCCGGTAGAGCTCATGCCTAGCACTCACAAAGCTCTGGATTTGATCCCCAGTGCATACTGAGTGCCTGTAATATGGCACTTAGGATGTGGACACAGTTGGATCAGAGGTAGAGGCTGGCCTACATGAGGCTATGTATAATAATAATAATAATAATAATAATAATAATAATAATAATTAGTATGTGCACCTCCTGTTATGCACCTGAGTCTCTGTGCGTGGTGCAATGGCCTGCCCTTGTGGCTAGCAGTTAGAAGCAGCCAGAGCCATTCAGCAGCAGCTGGGCTCATGCCTAAAAGTCCTGCTCCTGGACCGATCGGCGCCATCTTTAAAAGGCTCTTTAATGATGTTTTCATGTAAGTTTTCCTTCTATTTTTACAGTGTGTTTACAGTTCTGGAGAGGTTCAAGGGCATGTTGTTCCTCTCCTCGGTGCAGGATAGGCTGTTGGTGTGTGGAGAGGGAGGCAAGGTGGGGAGGGTAGACGGGAGCTTCAAATGACAATACCCAGAGGCCACCCTGCCATCCTTCCTCCACTCCCTCAGAAGGTCAACCTTTCACCACAGGCCACTGGATCTCTCTAAAAAATCTAAAGCCATGGAGTTCTTCCATAACCCACCAGTTCTCTGATGGACCCTTCAACTCAGGTCAGGGTGGCACTGCCTTCCTGGGGTCCGAGTTGGATGGCATAGGCGACCAGCTTAGGCCCACAGGATGGTTCCAACTTGGATGCCAATCACTTGCCTTGATCTGTGACTTGTGCTTCCAAACAAACAGCTATAAGTTGGGGGTCCCACACCCTTCCTTGGGTGTCATCTCTTTGCTGAGACAGATCACAGAGCTTGGGAACACACTTGTACGCACAGGCCAACTACAAAGGTAAAGAGGAGTGTCCTGATGGGAGCTATGGAAAGAACGAGGCAAGCGAAGAGGCAAAAAGCCTTGTGCCCAGCTAGGTTCTCCCTCCTCCCCTGTTCCCCAGGGTCCAGCCTGTGACAGCTTCCCTGACCCAGGCCTTGGCCTCTTTACAAAGATCATATAAGGCAGCTCTCACTGGTGAGTCAAAGGCTGTGGGTGACCAGTGTGACTTTCAGCCCCTCCGTCTTCCTTGGATCCACAGATGGGATTTGGGGGGTTGGTGTTCACATTCCTCCTTCACACTCAGAGACCCTCTCACCCCTCTGGAGACCTGCCAGGGTTCAGGAGCTGTGAGCCAGGAGCCAGGTGTGGAGACCAATTGGGTGCTTCTGAGTCTATCTCGGCATGGCATCCCCATTTTGTAGATGGGGATAGTGAGGCCTGAGGAGGTCAGTGTTCACCCTCCAGAGCCACCCACACCCCACGGGGTGCTGCTGTCCTCAGGGTTCCTCCTCAGGGTCCTGCTGGCTCACATGTGTTGTGCAATTTTTCAGCTGGGTGAGGGTGGGGTTCTGGGCTGGACAGTTTGTCCTGGGCAGGGAGCCAGCTTACAGCCCCTGGGAACAGCACAGCCCTATTTCTTGAGGGCAGACTGTGCCTTGACCCGGACCAGCTGTCCCCTCTACATCTGGAGTGAGTCGTTAGTGGGCACAGAGCGTGCGCGTATTGACTACTTCAGAGTGGATGGCGCTCAGGCTCTGTGTTGTTCCAGATGCCGCGCTGATCAGACAAGTCTGACTCGAGCTTCCTCCTCTCTACCCCTTTCCCAGATATTTGGCCTTGAACAAGACCTGCCATCCAGGCATCCATCTACTTGTCTGGGAAATGGAAGTGTCTCAGAGGATGGCTGCAATACTATCGGGCTGAGGTGAACATTAGGTGAGGAGGTGGCCAGACAGGAAGCGCTATGCAGGGCCTCAGATTCCCTTTGGGCTCCATCCTGCCTCTGCCCCCACCTCTGTCAAGTTCACCCTCAAAGTTTGCCCCTTCACGGGACTGATGGCTGCAGAAAGGAATGGTGCCTGCGGAGGTTTGCTATGTGTTATCATGCTAAACACTGGTCACCCTTGGGGACAAGGAGATCCTCACACACACCAAATGATGCTCTGTAACCTTGTTCCTTGATTAAAGATGTCAACAGCCTACAGCTGGGCAGAAGAGAGGTAGGCAGAGCTTTGGTTCCCCGGGCCGGGGGTCTGAGGGTCTGAGGGTCTGAGGGTCTGAGGCAGAGACCCATGAGGAGAGAAAAAGAGGAGAAAGAAGAAGATTCCACGGGGTAAGGGATTGTGAGAACTGGCCATGAGGGCTGGGCAGTCTGAGTAAGAGGGGCCCAATGGAGCATGGCAAGTCATATCTCAGGGTTATTGGCAGGGAAATAAACAAAATAGCTTAGAGGGTTGATATCTGCCCAGCTCTATTGCTGACTAAGGCTTATTATAAAGGTTTTGTGCCTTTTATGATCTAAGGTGGGGTAGAAACCCCCAATTAATTTTTTACTACCACAGAAAGGCTGAGTGCTGAGCTCAGAGATCCAGACACCAGTTTCTTGACCCAGCATCTTGTCAACTCATTTGATAGATGGGGAAGTGGAGCATAGCCCTCTACTGAGATAGTGAGCCTAGGTTCAAAGCCAGGGTTTTGTGTTTTCCAAGGTGGACAGGGTTTCCATCAATCCAGAGTACCCATTTGGTAAATGAGGGAGTCTAGCCATCAGAGATAAGGAGCCACCTGCCGGCATCTCAGGCTATGTTCCTTCAACTGTCCCCAGCCTCCCATTTCCTCCAGCTAGAAAGGGGTCCCAAGACAGTGGGATAGTGGGTCACATCACTGGCCTACTTAGGGGTCTCT
>JADRCD010234304.1:0-20397 GCA_019843815.1 Montemys delectorum
AACATCAAGGTTGTAAACTGTGGTCTCTGGAGCCAAAAGAAAGTATTAAACTCTAGCCAAAACAAAGCCTAAAAAATAAAAAATAAAAATCTATATTTCAAAATAGATTTTATATAATTTATATTCTGAAAATGTTTTTATTAGATTACATGGCAACTTTTATACTAATAATCATATCGTTTTTGCTTGTTTGAAGACAATGTCTCACCATGCAGTTATCTACGTAGCCCTTCAACTCCATGTAGACCAGGCTGGCCTCAAAATCACAGAAATTTGCCTGCTCTTCCTCCCAGGTGCTGGGTAAAGGTCATCTTCCCATGTCTAGCTCAGGGTTTTTGTCATACCAAAATAATGAAAGATGTAGTGACACTGGGCTGAATTTGTCATCCATACATTCAAAGATTCTGCTCAAGGAGGGGTGTATAGTTGTCCACCATGAAGCTAATCTTAGAAAATTTAAAAGGAAAAACAGTCAAAATAGATCAAAAGTTACCTTGTCTTCGGAGTTCATTTTTAACAGCTTCTACACCTCCTGTTTTTTCAATAAAGTCATAAATAACTTTTGATGTTTCTCTGTCTTTAAGCTGGGCCTCAGAGATCCCACACATATCAAAAAGATTCTTTAATTCTGGATCCAAATTATTTAGCTACAACAGATAAAACAACTTCTAAGTAGGCAATTGTGTTCAAAACAATCACGGCAAAACTTGTAATTTACCTGTGTCCTTCTGAAGCTAAACTCAGACTTTTAAAATGATTATGTAATTTAAATCCTAACACTACAAATTTTCTATTATGAAAGATAAACATGAGAGATTTTCTATTTTTTCATCTCTCCCATGCTGTCAAAGAGGGCATTCTATTCATATTTTTATTAACCCACTCAAGACTAGATCTTGTGTTGATCTATTCCAAGCTGTCCTAAATAAGATTTGCTCTAATCCTGAATTACTACACAGTTTGAAAAATGTGAAGGCAAGGACCTACTTGTGGTGTCCCAGAGGCCTTGATAGTAGTACCTCAAAGAACGACCTCAGCTTAGAAAAAAAACTGGATTGTTCTATAACTGGATACTAAGAATTTGATAGTTCTTAGTTTTCTAAAATTTGATAGTCTCCTGACATCATTACTTAACAAAACTCCTTTTTCTTTGCATTCAAGGCGCATAATGAAGAACACAAAAATTTTCCCTTAAAGTACTTAACAAGTATGACAGAACATCACTATGAATTCAAGCCTCAGCAGCATATACAAACACAGCACATTCAAATTTTAATAAATAATATTTAAAAATTGTAAATAAAAATCCAAGGATAAGCCATAGCATTCCTATGTATTTTGAATAATAGAAACTACAGCTTAAAAAGATACTTACATCAAAACCTGTATTTGGATCCCATCCAACATGTCCAATGTGCCTAACATGGAAAACAGAAAAAATTAGAAAGGTAAATGCAAACAAGGGCTTATGAAATAATGCATAGCTGGGTAGTTGGTGGCACACGCCTTTAATCCCATTGCTTAGGAGTCAGAGGCAGGCAGATTTCTGAGTTTGAGGCTAGCCTGGTCTACAGAGTGAGTTCCAGGACGGCCTGGGATACACAAAGAAACCTTGTCTCGAAAAACCAAAAAGAAAAAAAAAAAACCACCCCATTATTTTCAAGAATTAAATAAAAAAAATAATTACATCTAATTTTTTCAGAAATAAAGTAAACTGTCAGATTTATGGCAGAGGACGGGCTTGGTAGTACACACATGCCTGTACATTTGGAATTCTAGGTCAGCTTGGGTGACAGAGTGTCTCAAGATATCTCTGTATTAAAAAGGACAAGACATGGGCATTCTGCCCTGGAAGCCCGCTCCTTTGGAGTTCTTACTTTTTCCTAATCTATTCATTCTCTCTGTGCAAAACAGAAACAACAACAACAACAACTCAAAAACCCAAAACTGATGAACACATATATGGTTCCCATTATATTTTGGATATATGTGCCCCATAGGCTCACATATTGGAACAGTCTGTCCCCAGCTGGTGGTGTCATCTGGAAGGTGGCAGAGTCTTTATGAGGTAGAGCCTTGCTAGGATAGGAATCTCTGGTGATGGACTCAAGTTTTATAGCCCTGCCCCACTGCCTGTTCTCTCTGCATCCCAATGCCAGGTTGCTCTCATATCCTGTAGCCAAGCTTCTCCATCATGATGGCTGACCTCCCCTCTAGAAAAGAAACCAAAGTAAACTTCCTCTTCCAAGTTGTTTTTTGTTGAATATTCTACCACAACAACAGAAAAGCAACTAGTACAAGAACCTCCTAAACCAAAATTTTGTAAGAAGTTAAAAATGCAGAGCAGCCCAGAGAACATAAAAAGAGTGAAGACCAAGCTGGGTGCCGTAGTGCACACCTGGGATTCCATGTATGCTCTGAAAGCTAAGGTGGAGGGTCCCAAATGCAAGGCCAGACTAGGCAGTATAGCAACATCAGCCGCCTTCTTTTTTTAAATGATGAGAACACAGAAGATAAGTCTTACTGGAAATTACTTGGTGTTCCAATATCTGCCTTGGTTAATCTCTTCTTTTTAGCTTTTCCTTTCTTCTTTTCTTTGGTGTGGGAGATGTTGTTGACTTGTGAACTATAAAACCTATTTGTTGTGATTTCTGGATTTTTTATGTCAACTGTAGCCATGGGTAGATTGGGACCTACAAAGAGAGCCAAAATGGTATGAAAAGCATGCAATTTAAGAAAATAATTTTATAGAATCATAATTTATAATTTGCTGTATTTGACTTAACCTATGGCTGCTCACTTACAACTTAATATTAAATCTCATGAAGTATATTGATCTATATAACCTAATCCCTTATGTTGTCTTTTATTGTAATTCTGATAAAATGATATATACAACAGAAAAGTCACGTTTCAACTTATTTACCTATGATTAAAAAAATGCTATAATTTTTTTTTATTTTTACTAACCACACCCCCAATCTGCCAGGTTTAAGTCCTCTAATCTTTTCCTTCTAGTATATATGCGAGTTGGCTATCTGAAGGCACACAGCTCAAATATTTAAAGTACAAGAAATTCTAACACTCAGAACTGCAAAGACCAAATGGTAAAAGTACCTCCTTAGGTACTTTTAGAGAATGTCAGTAATATCTTTAGGAGTGACACTAAATGATGTATTCTACAACTTGTCTATAATTGACAAAGGTTCCCTAAGAAATCAAAGCCTCAATATAATATTCAACTTTAAAACTCTTATGATCTCCTGAATTTTAAGTCAACACATTCTTTAATAGACAATTCTTTGACAAATTCTCTCAGGCCACGTTTCCTTTGAGTTCATTACATTAATGACAATTTTCAAAATGTTTCAAAATATTACTACTAGTTATAGATAGGAATCAAAGCTGAGACTTCTGCATTGGTTTGAATGAAACATGTTTGAACACTTAAGACTTCAGTTGATGAAACCATTGGGGGTGGATTAGGAGGTGTGGCCTTGTAAAGTTAGGTATGGCCCAGGAGGAGGATTCTGAGGTCTCAAAAGCCCATGCCACTCCCAGTTCTCGCTCTTTTGCCTCTTGCTTTTAGATCAAGATAGAAGCTCTCAGGTCCTGCTCCAGTACCATGCTGGCCTATTTGCTGCATGTTCTCCACCACAATGGACGTGGACTCTAACCCTCACTCCACAATCGTACACCTCAAATTAAATACCTTTTATAAGCAGCCTGGGTCATGCTGTTTTATCACAGCAATAGAGACGTAATTAAGACAGACAGCACCTTAGCTGCCTAGTGGACACACAGAACTTTGAAACCACTCTCACCTTTCCCTGAGAAGGTAGGCTCATTGTGTCCAAACTTTGTGCCAGCAATTAATTATACTTAATACTGCTTTCTTCATTAGGAAGAGCCTGTGATCACGGTAGCAGGCTGTGTGAAAACATGAGGCCCTGTATCTCTAATGAGCCTTTCCTTTAGACAACACTGTACATACGTCCACAAAATTAAGTACTATTGGAAGATGCAGCCCACTGCTTGTGGCACCAGACAGAGATCTATGGAATCCATCCCATGTAGCCTTCTGTGCTTATCTTGTTTGCTATCCTTCCACTACAGTGGGTATTTTCAATAAGGACAATTATATATTAAGTCTCATGAATTCTCCTAGTGATTCCCTAACTAGGGAAGTTGTTTATCAAACAGAAACCCTAATAAATTACAGCAGTACTTCTCAACTTTCCTAATGCTGCACACCTTTAAATACAGTTCATGTTTTGGTTACCTCCAACCATAAAATTATTTTTGTTGTTATTTCATAACCATAATTTTGCTACTGTTATGAACTGTAATGTAAGTATTTTTGTAGACAGCTTTGCCAAAGGGGTCACAACCCATAGGTTGAGAACTGCTAAATTATTAGTGGATATACATGTCATCACTTAATACCATTTGACTAAAATTCTTCAATTTTGTTGAAAATCTCAATTGTATTGGAATCATTAAAGTTATCTGAAAGCCTGATTTATATCTTATTTGGAAAAGCAATTCATATATTTCTAAAGAAAGTTTAAGAATGGAACAGGAACCTAGGAAGGCCAAACTTGGCTCCAACTTTGAGTTTAAGATCAGACTGGTCTACATGAACAACAACAACAACAACAACAACAACAACAACAACAACAACAACAACAGACAACCAAAAGCTAGTGAGTGGTGAAGACAGGAAGATACGAGCTACTCCTTCCTAATTGAAGACAACTGTCACAAAAAAAGAGATTTCAATATGTTTTTGGACAGCAGACAGTTAATTTTAGTTATAATCTTAATATCAAATCTAAAGGAACTTAAGTTTTTCTTTAATTATAATGAAAACAGGGCATTGTACTAAGGTCAGAGGGCTGAGAAATGGGTGGCACAGAGGCCTACTGAGGCAGATAACAAAATTACATTTTAGGACTACGTGTAACTGCTACATAAAGTGTCTTTTTAATAGTTATATTTTAAAAAGATTTGATAAGCTAACAGAGCAAACCACAGTTAGGGTGTCCACTGCCACCTAGTGGTGACACATCAAAATGCAGTAAAGGCTCTCCACAGTAGAGAGAACAAAACTTGCTGGACTGAAAAAGCCAAACAGAAACCTCCCCCAATGCACCTCATTACTCACTACTAAATATGTGATATGTTGGTACACTATATATTTTTATAAGTTGAAAGGATGAACATACTGGCAATACTAGCAGCATAATTTTGCCCTTTAACAATATTATGAAAAAACAAAACCAAAAAACCCCTCATTTATTTAATAAAAACAAGTTAGTACTACTACAGCAAAAGGCTAAAGCTTTTTATAGCTAAAAACTTAAAACCAAGAGCAGCCTTTAATGCCAGCACTCAGGAGGCAGAGGCAGGTGGATCTCTGTGAGTTCAAGGCCAGCCTGATCTAAATAGTGAGTTCTAGAACAGTCAGGGCTGTGTAAACAGATGGTCTCAAAACCAACTATCAACCACCTACCCAAGAACAATCCAGGAAAGACATGAAAATTATGAGTAACTCAGAAGGAATATTCAAACTATATCTATTACAGCAATTAGGTGCCTGTTTACAAATACATGCTGTGTATATTAAAACGTTTCCAACTTTTTAAATTATATGATTCATGCACCTATTATTTCAATATTTCAAGTTATTTTCTCAAAATTAGATGGCCCCCATACAAGGCCTTTACAATTAGTACTCAAAATATGCCCAAACATAACATACCAACCCCCACACATTACAATACTGGCACCTATTAGAGAACTTGTAAACTGCATTAACGGCTCACAGATGAACAACCCAGGACTCAGCTGTTTCTTCTGCCTCTGCCACACACTAGATTCCTAACTTGAGATGTGTTACTTACACTCTTCTAAGCTTGGATTCCCCTTTAAAGTTATTTTTAACATAACGGTGATTAAGGCCTACTCATGAGAGTCAGGTCACTTGGGGAAGAATTTCCCCCCCAATCTTAACAGTGAAGCAACTTATTTATATATTCTTATTTTTTCATCTATTACCCAGGAGTAAAACAGGAGCTACTTCAGAAGATTATTGAATAATGCCTGGCAGGTGGTAAATGAAAATCATTAACATTTATTGATGCTAAGCATTTTGATTAACTTTTATATCCCTAACATCACTGTAAGTCATTACTAGTAATATTTCCACACAAAAGACAAACTATATCAAACTTTGGTACAGAGTAAACAATACTGAAGGCAATTGCCCATTAAAAAATTAAAAGGTTAAATAATAATACATCTGTCTTTGGTTCATGCTTTGTATCTGGAAAATAAACTTAACCTCAAAATTAAAAACCCATTTTTATGTAAAGGTCACAGACCTCAATAATTACCAACAGTCATCCTATATTAAGAATTTTGTATTATACAAATTTCCCCAAATAATCTTTTTAAGTTCTGAAGGAAGATTTGGGATGCATTGAAAAACGAGCAACTACATCCCTCTTATAATTAAGGTTCTTGAAGCAATAGGAATTTACAAGGTTCACATTCAAATGTTGTTACTACTAAACACATTTTCATGTTTAAATTCTCATTTAAAAAAGTATGTCACATAATACATGACAAATATTAAAATGTTATAAAGGAAGTGTTTTAAAACCTTGAAAAGAAATGAACATACACACCAAATAAAACAGAATACCTTTCAGAAAGACTTAAGCACATGCAGATTCTAAACAATGACCTTGGGGGACAGAGAGAATAGCAGCCACCTTCACACTATACACCTTTGCTTCACGTTAGGAAACAAACCAAGAACAGTACATTTCTAAGCTTTGCCTATCATTCCATAATTGAAAGTAACAACAAATTAGTCTATTTTTTTATAACTATTACTAACAAATATGCATATTTCTACAAGAACTAAATTGTAATTTGAAACTTTTTTGTCAATAATTATCAAAAGCTTACTTACCATTTGGAGCATCTCGTCTTTTTTCTGTTAGAATAAAAAAAAAAACCTAGCATTAAAAGCAGACATAGTATCTAACAAAAGTAAAATCTTTATACTACACTTCATTAAAGCTTACTCTTGAGGTGATGTGTAGATGGTTAAGGAATCTTTCTGAAGAAGGTAAGTATGAAGACATCCAAGTAAATAAAAGAAAAAGCATGTTCAGTACGTGTTGGGGATGCCATGAACACTGGACTGGAGGACACAGGGAAAGGAGCCGCTTAACAAGGCTCTCAGGAATTTGTCATGATAAGCCTCACAGTGGAAGGCTGTGAGCTGGAGTAGCCCTCAGGTGGGAGGACGGTGACATGATAAAACCTACATTCAAAGTACTGTGTGCAGAGAGAGCATGGGAAGCAACCGATAGCAGTCTAGGAAACCAATGCTATGTGGAGAGTGGCTGTTGAGCTAATGATAACCAAGCAACAGTTTATTCAAAGAACCAGAGGGTAGGTCCTGAGTAAGGGACTAAAATAAACAGAGACACATCATTAGGAAAGGAAAATAGAATAAATATTTATGAATGGATGGGGAGGGTTTTCTGGGAGAATCCAGTGGGAATGGGAAGGGTAGTGGGAGGGAATATGGGGAAAGACAGATAAAATTAAAGGGCATTTGAGGGGTGGGTACACACACACACACACACACACACACACACACACACACACAATCTAAAATGAAATCACCAAATAATACAAGAGACAAAGACCACCTCCCCACACCAAAGCAAAGTTCAACAATTTTTTTGTTTGTTGGAGACAGGTCTTCGCTAGGTAGCATTATCTGACCTACACATTTCTAAGTTGGTCAGGCTTACCTCAAATTCATAATTCTCCTGCATCTGCCTCTCAAGAGCTCAGGTTATAGGCATGTACAACCATGACTGACTGGTTTAAAGAATTTTAAGCAAATATACTTTCTACATATTTTTCTAATATAAACTTTTCTGAAATTAGAAGAGGAATATTAGTGACTAGCGTATTAAAATAAACAGATTATAAATAACAAACCCCATCAGTAACACTCAATTGGTGGCTAAATTAAAAATCCCACCAATGGAATACACAGATGTAACATTCCATCTTGTAATCAGATGTAGCAACACTATATCATTTAAAGGATGTAATTTCTACACTATCAATCTTTAGTTTTCATAATGATAATAATCTCTACATGCAAAACAGTTATCATGTAAATATAAAATCCACTAAGATAAATAAAAGGTAAGTTTTTAGAGCAATATCTGAAGACACATTTCCTTGGTTGGAAGTCATTTAAGTGAAAAGACAAAATAGAAAAGTTTGGCTGAATAAGAAAGAATCTGCAGTCCCTGTGAGACATTTGCTAGTGACGTTAACACAACAGTGTTGCCATGTGGTGTGGGATGTCTTAGTAGCATAGGATTAATCATACTACAGTGAGGAGTACAGTGTTCAAATCCTTACTGAAAAGGACCTATAACTTAGTGAACTGCAAGCACAGTACTCAGGACAATTAAATCTATAACTGAATTCCAGAATTACTTCAAAAACATGGAACCAGTAACACTAAAGAGACAGCCTTAGAGATATAAAAGGTTACAAATGGTTTATTGAGGGAAAGATAACAGATCAATCTGTTACTAGCTAGAGTCATGTGACTAAGGTAAAAAAGAAGGGGACAGGGTTTGACTCAGTATAAGGAGCCAGCCAACAGTGACCAACTCAGCTGTACCCTTAAGGCCATGTTCTCTGAGCGGCTGAAACACTTTACCTAAAAGTTTAGACAGCCACTATATGCAGGAGAATTCCTATACTAGGGAAAAAGCATCGCACACTTACCTATCTGTTTCAAATAAATTACTTTAAATAACTGTTTTCAATTCTTTTTCACTTCAAAAATGTCACTTATTCTAATTAAAGGATTTCACAAAAGTCCACTAAGATGACCATCACAAAATGTCACTAGAGACAACTCTGAAGACTCAGAGATGACACAGTAGATAATGGTGCTTGCCTGGCAAGTGTGAGGCCTAGAGTTAGGATTCCAGAACTCATGACAGGGCTCTGCACGTGGCAGAGACAGGGAACCCCAGAATAAGCAGGCTAGGTGATGAGCCAGAATTGGCTACTTCTAGGTTCAACCAGAGACCCTGACTCAATGTAGAAAAGTGATCAAGGAAGAAACACAAGGTCACACCACACCATTTTCATGCCTCTACACACCAGACCCACTTGCGTGCTTGTGCACATGCATACATACATACACATGCTCGCGAACACACACACACACACACACACACACACACACACACACACACACACATATAGTGGGCATCAGGAGAAGAGGGAGGGAGGGATGGAGAGATGGGGAGAGAGGGGGGAGAGGAGAAGAGGGGGGTGGGAGAGAGGGCAGAGTCCCAGTGAGCATCTAGTATTCAAAGCATCACAGAAGCCAGAGGCCTCAAGGCCTCAAAGCAGACCAATGACTCACTGCAATGAACATTTGCAAGTAAAGCTGTTTGGGCCAAAGGGTATCTGTGTGACACACTGTAGTGTCTGTGGTGAGACTTTGTTTTGGTTCTGTCTGGGGGAGGTTGCAAGGGTGGAGGGCAGATATGGATAGACAGGAAGATGTGTGGGATTGGGGTACATGATGTCAAATTTACAACAATAAAAAATTTAAAAAACATACTGTAAATACACTGGGATATTTGAACACTTGGTATTTAACAATATGGATAACTTATTTTTTACTTAAAATATAAAGAGACTAGAACTGCAATAAAAGTATTCATTTACAAACCAAAAAATACTTAAATTTGTTTTTTAAATGCTATTAATTATGCAAATTTAAGAGTCAGCGAACATAGAATTTTATTTGCAAAAAAGTTTACCAAAATAAAAATATTTCTTTTGAGGCAGGTACCATGGAACTTTGTTGTAGAGAAAGCTACACAATAAATACTCCAGGCTACATGAACTTTGCCACAACACTTTAAATGTGCTGCAACAAACACTAGCCATTGACTATGCATATGGGCAATAAAGCCAGATTTCCACAGTTCATACAGTAACAAGCCGAACCCAGTGTGGCCTTGGTGGGGACAGAGTGAGATGGCTTCTGCCCCTGTAACAGGGCCCAGGTGTGAGCCTCCATGAGTGTAGATGGCTGCTGTGGGCTTAAGGCTTGTTTGTGTAATAATGTAGATTTTCTGGAAGCAGTACTAGCAAGTGGAGGATTCTCTCCCTGTGAGGAATGTCCTCCCTGTTACCGTTAGTGACTCCATGATGGTTAGAAACAGCCTGAGTCCATGAGTTGAGGATGTGGCTATGTCTCAACAAAATGGTGCAGGCTGGGACCTTCAGGACAGTCTTTAAGGCTATGGAAAAGAGTTCTACATACATTAAGTTTGAAATTCTCAACTATGCAAAAAATAAAATTGCAATATGAATGATGAGGCTTCATGAATCAAAAGGAACAAAGGCTATGTATGCATGAGCCAGCTTGAGCCACCTTGTCAGAAAGGTACAAAGATAGGCAGACACAGGTGCAGGCAGATTCCTAAGTTCAACGTCAGCCTGGGATAGAGCAAGGTTAGGCTCAGTCAAGTTGGAAATGGTAATTTCAGGACAGAATTCATCTCTGAATTCTTTTGCAATGTTAAGAAAAAAATGTATGCTTGCTGTCTCCTAAGAATCAAAGGGCTGGAGGGGTCATGGGATACTGATTCACAGGATAATCAAAAGGAAACTTGGAATAAATAACTGAATTGATATGTAAATGAAAAACTAGGCTTTTGGTCTGCATGAGATGAACTAGCAGAAAGCAACAGAAGCCACGCCAGCAGAACCTGCCAGCGTGGGCCAGATTGCTTTGACTTGAATCTTTCTTTTCGACACTGTCGGACACCGCTTCTCTCAGTAACCTCTCTCCAAGCCCAGGCTGGTCCTTGGCAGTAACAGCCAATGAATCACATCCATCTCATAACCCGTTTGCTGTTTCATGTCATGTATAGAATGAAAAAGGAAAAGCAAGGGGTTTACCAGATTTCCTTTGTCGTCGGCCCAACAGGTCTGTAACTGCTTTTCGGAACTTTTTTGCTTCTTCTTCATTGGCAAAATTAAGAGCTACTTGACAAGTCTGAAGTATTTCCATCAAAAGGAACAAACAACAAAGTACAGGGACTTAGCTTTAGATAACAAAAATAATGGCAATCCACAGAAGAGGAAAGTTACATTTTAAGTCACTTTAAGGCAATAAGCTCAGAAAAGGGAAAGACTATCAGAAAAGCTTCCTTAGCAGAAACTTAACAACTAAATACTTTGTCTTCAGAAAAAAAATTATGTTTGATTTCAACAGAACTTTATAAACAACATAGATTGAAACAAGGCAACTGTGAAGGTCTGAATGAAAGTGACTCCCAAATACTCATTGCTTTAAATGTCTGGTCCCCAGTTGGGAAGGACTTATGAAGTGTGGCCTAGCTGGAGTGTTGGGGATGCTGTGAGTGGGCTCTGAGGTTTCAAAAACTGGAACCATTTCCACTTAGCTCTTTCTGCCTCAGCTTGTGGATCAGATGTAAGCTCTCATTCGCTGCCCCTCAGTCTCCCTGCCTGTAGCTGTGGTTACTGTCATGATGGTCATGTATTCACCTCTGAAACTCTAAGCTCCAAATAAACCCTTTCCCCTAGAAGTTGCCTTGCCCATGGTATTTCTTCACATCAATAGAAAAGTAATTAAGGCAGCAGCCAACAGAAAAATTATCAAGACAAAAAGAAAACAGGACTTACATCTCCAGCAAAGGTATGAAAATATCCTCTAGGACTATTATATACAAAGTTATTGTATAGCTCTTGCTCCCACAGTAATTTCCCATCCTAGAAAAGAAGAAAAGTTAAAATCTACTAATAAAATCATCGAGGACTAAAAGCAGACAACTCTTTAAAGGTACTGTTTCTATAAACAAAGACTTTTAGGAACATATTTGTCATATACATGCACAATACAGTAACCTGTTTATAAACGATTTCAACAGGGCAAGCATTGGCTGACTAGATTATCAATATTACCCTAAGCAAGTGAGATGTTCCACTGTGTAGCTCCATTAGCTAAGTTTTACACTATGTTCTACCAAACATTACAGTAATACCCGATACTCTTTTCCTCAATTTACAGACGCAGAATAATCAAATACATCTTCTCTGGGCTGTTCAATAATAATCTTTGAATTCTAGACTTCTGCAGAGTGGTTTAAGGAAACACTAGTACAAATACTACCAATCATGGAGCAGCAAGACAGGTGATTAAAACACACCAAAGTTAATCAAGAGATAAGAGATCTACAGACACAGTGTAAGAGATATATTTATTCTTCATGCTAAAGGTGGTTAATTATAATTAGTAAGCATGGTGATCTCCAGCCAGAATAGTGAGAAAAATGTAATTACTGCAAATTTGAAATCCCAAACTCCAACTACATCACAAATTTAAAATATGACAAATCAACAGTTCAGGCTGGCCAGCACTTAGGCGCTTTGCTCATGTACACACATCACTGCTTATTGAGGAGAGTGCTGGGTGAAGAGGCTGCAAGACCTGCCCACTTGAGGCCAAAGAGAAGAAAGCACAGAAGGCAGCAGGCAATGCATGTGCATCACTGGAATGTAGCCCACAACTATGACGCTGACATGGGGTCCCACTCTGTAAATGAACAGTCCCTAAATAATGAAGGTTAAATCTTCTTGGAAGTCCTTGATAAACTCTAGTAAGTGGATAAAGTTTAACTTATTAAAAGACAGAAAGAAAAAAATAAAATCTGCTATAAATGTATTTATGACCGCTACAGTGGGCAGTTCTTTTTTAGTGCAGTTGTACGGTTATTCTGCTTTGAAAGAGTGCTTATCATTGACGACAAATAAAAAGCTACTTGCAGGTTCTCTTTCAAACTATGCACATATTCTTTCTTTCCTAAAATGACTGTCTGTGGAGTCAGTCAGTGTTGGTGATGGGTGCACTCCACATCTCTAAGCCATGTGCTGGGACTCACAGATTTTAAGAAGCATTAACTAAAGTACCATAACTTAAGTTTCAATTCAGTGCAATGCGTTAGAATAGGTTTGTAAGCTGGGATCCAGAGAAGTATCACACAGCAGCAGTGCCCAGGCTCAATGCCAGATTTTATTTACATATGTAATTTTTGTCCTCTTATACTTATTGCTACTTTTAAATACTAACTATGGCGGCTTAGCTACAGAAAGGTATTTTTATAGGTATAGAGGAGACTTCCCTTTAGCAAAATGATCACTTTTATAAGTAACAGTATATACAAAGCTAAAATATTTGCTGTTCCCTGAAATGACTAATTTATAATGACCAAGATGAATAAGAGGCTGTGAGGAAAGCCCAAGACAAAAGGCTTAAATTAAACGTACTATTCTTTATGACACAGTGGGAAGATAAAATACGTCACTAGTGCAGTCGACTTTGATCAGTGAAGGCACACATTCTAAGGCATTCCACTGACATCTGGACCCTATGTACACCTTTCCCTGTGCAAACATATTTACAATAAAGTTTAATTTATACTTGTAGTATAGTAAGAACATTAATAAAACAGACCAACTATAGTAACAATGTGTAATAAAAGTTATGTAAAACTAACGGTTTGTTTCAGAATTTCTTTTCCTTTTAAGACTGTGTCTGCAGGAAAGTGTGATCATGTCACTTGAAAAAAATCAAGTCAACCTATAAAGAAACCTAGCCTAACCCTCCTTCAAGTGTCAGGGTGAGGAGATATGGGGGGGGCGAAGGGGGGAACCTAACCTACTCAGAAAGAGAAGGGGAGGGGGATGAGAGAAGGATTGTGGGAGGGTGTGGACGACTGGGAGGTGGGCATTAAGATGGATGTAGTAAGTAAAAAATAAAGTTAAAAAAGAAATAAAAATAAAGAAATCCAGCATAGCCAGATGGTGGTGGAACTCTGGAGGAATTGGCAGGCAGATTTCTGCAAATTCAAGGCCAGCCTATTCTATAAAGGGAGTTCCAAGACAGCCAGGGCCACACAGAGAAATCCTGTCTCACAAAGCCAAAAAAAAAAAAACCAAACCAAACTAAACCAAAACAAAAAAACTCTAAAACCAACAAAACAAAAAACAAAAAACTCAGCTTTTAGACTAGACTAGCATAACCAAAACTTACCAAGGTCACAGATATTTCCTCATAGTCTATATACTCTTTTCTGACCTGACTCAAGGCAAACACTGAGAAGATTTATGTTTGGAAGCAATGCATAGAGTATCACATTGAACATTAAAAAATGTTAAGAAAAAGTAAAAACAAAAAAACTGCGTCTGATAGCAGATGACTAAAGGACAGAAAACAATGTCATAGTTAAGAGAATAAATATCTCAATATTCTTATATGGGCTCCAACTCAGTTCCCTACTTAGGTATCAACAACAAACCTCACTTTTCTAATATATCAATTTAAACACATACAAAGAATCAGAACATCTAGACTAAATTATAACCAAGGCAGACAACTTAGCCACCAAAAATGTTAAAACGAAATCAAAACTAAACTTACCTTAATGTCAAATATTCTTAAAAAGTACGATCTCTGAGGATTGTCCTTAACGAGACAAGCGACACCGCTGCACTTCTTTGACCACATACAGTTCCGATCTGCTGCATATAACTGCACCACTGCTGAAGACATAGTCTGCAGAATCCCAAGTGGACAACCATTACCTTCAAAAGAGCACTCAGAGCCCCTGCTGACACTCTGACCCAACCCCAGGAGGCACTAAGCCAGGACCACCCAACTGCACCAGCTTCCAGAAAGAGAACTCAATGAACACTCATTATCTTAAGTCACTTCTTTTTGAAGTTATAATTAATTTAATACCCATATCAATAATTATTGAAAAGTCAAATTTATTGATTTTTTAAAAGATTTTATTTATCATTATAAATAAGTACACTGTTGATAACTTCAGACGCACCAGAAGAGGTCGTCAGATCTCATTATGGGTGGTTGTGAGCCACCATGTGGTTGCTGGGATTTGAACTCATGACCTTTGGAAGAGCAGTCAGTGCTTTTACCTGCTCAGCCATCTTGCCAGCCCCCGAATTTATTGATTCTTAAACTGTATCTAGAAATAGGCACTTACAAATACCAAACTCATGTAATCACCATTGTTACTGCCATTTTAACCTCTACACTCAAGAAACACAACACTAAAGCCAATAAACGAGTCATATAAACTGCAACTTCAGATTCTATATTTTCATAGTCCCTTAATTAGATTGCATTTTGACGACACAGACATTTAAATGGTGGGACAATCCTATCAGGAAAAGCTGACTTCTATAAAACAAAAGGACATTTTTTTTAATGTTAAAATTTTGTAGGTAGTTACTTATTTCTCACACAGAGGCAGCACTAACAAATCTGAAAATAACAATTATAGCTTCTATACTACTAATCTCATTCCTAAAACAAAATACAAGGAACTAGCTATAAAAAAATTATTTTGTAAATATAAAATTAAAGTAAATTATTTCATGAGTCATTTCCCAGTTTCAGTTAGCATATATTATACATGATAGTGGGTTCCATTATAACATTTTTATAAGGCACAAAATGTACGTTGATAATATGTACCTTCCATAACCGTTTCTTGTCCTCCCGACTCCCAAATTATCCTTTTCTTCCCAACCAGTTCCCTTCCATTTCATGATTCCTGGGATTTTTAAGCATATACAATCTAAACAACCAAAAGTTGGATCTGATTAAGTAATTATGATGTATAAGTTCAATAAAATATGGGCACTGTATAAGCAGCAGACTATATTAAGAGTTGGAGGTATGCTATATTGGTATCATCTAATTACATCTAGGGACTTCCTTCTGGCAAAAGAACTCCTTTCCACTATTATATAAATAAACCTTTAATTATGTCAAAATCAGGAATTTAAGATCAGTAGACAACTAAGAACCAGAAGTTTATACAGGCATTCTGGGTTACCATGTTCAATACTATGTTCAATGTTGTATTTTTAATTAAAAAAATTCACTTAAGTTTCATGCTGAGAACTGGGAGCTCCACAAGAAACATTATTAAAAATTATGAAGATAGACTAGGAACATGAACAATGTTAACTGGTACACCAGTTTGCATGATGATATTGAAGAATATGAGTACACACCAGTCTGACGGAGATATGCCTGTATTGCCTACTTCTATACCAGTAGCTCTCAACCTGTGGATCATGACCCTTTTGGGGATCACAGATATCTTGCATATCAGATATTTATATTACTATTCATTATAATAGCAAAATTAGTTATGAAGCAGAAACTAAATATGGCTGGGGGTCACCACAACATGAAAAATTGTATTAAAGGGTTGCAGCATTAGGAAGCCTGAGAACCACTTGCATCCTCAGCAAAGAAAACGTAAACAAAGAAAGACAGCATCAGATACCACTCAGGGGACAAAAACCAAAAAAACCAGTAGAATTTGTATACAAGTGAAAATGTAGAAATTACAACCCTCTGATGTAGTGCTGCCCAGATATATTTCTGAAGAGAAAAACAAAAATCAAAAAACAATCAAACCAGCAGATACTAAGACACCTAACAATCTCCCTATTTATGTTACTAAAACCTAACAGCTTTAGAAAATTAAAAAAGAATGTTCTTTGTAGAGGCTGAAATTCTACTGTCACAAGCCCATTCGTAAAGCATCAATATGAACACTGTAGAACATTATCGGGATGTATGTGCAAATGCAAAGCAATAAAAACAAGTTTAAATATTGACAAAAATTTAAAACATCTGCTTATGCAATGAAGACCCAACTATGCTATAATTTTACACACAAACCCCCACCCTCACTCTATGGAAAACCCAACAATAAGCAATTTTCAGAAATATTTTCAAAAATTTGCTATCAATATAAATTAATCCACTCTATTTTGTACTTTAAGCTGCCAAAGCTTAAAATGGCACATTATAGTATTTTACAACACCTTCCCTGATTAATTCATAATAACCACAGTATATGCAAAAATAGCTAGCACATGTAACATTTAATATATAAATTCCAGGCAATAAAATAAACCAAGTATCCCTTGAATTAGATTAACAGTGCCTTAATTAAATTTGTACAAAGATTCCTTCCATGCCTTTAAGGTAATTGAAGGTAATCAACTCTACTGCTTATCTTTCACAATCAAGTTTATTAATGAAAAACAACCTAGGGACAAGTACTTTGGGATACACATCTATGTCTTAATAGTCTAATAAGGGCTACGACGCTGGTAAGCAGGAGACAAATACACTATCATCATGTTTACAGAATCAGAACCATCAGATCTTATGCATTCCAGATAGTTCAGTACTGAGTAGCTCAGCAAAGCCTTCCGGCTGAGAACTTTCATGTCAGAAGCAGAGAGGGAGAGGTGGACCCTGGGAAAAGTGAAGAGATTTTCTTCCCACTGCCCTTTAGCCAAGCACTGTCCACTCCTGGTTGGCTCTGCAGGCTGCAGTCACTGCTCTTTCTTCTGTTTCTCTACAACTTTCCTGTGGACCCACTACTGTTATGTCACAAGTCTTACGTCAAGGTAGAATAACTTTCCACACTGATTTCTGACCCAGTAAAGACTGTAATTTCCCACAGCATCTGAGAGACATTTGCAAACCTGTACTTATAGTCTAGCCATACTCTATGTAACATACACATATTTAATTAAGAATAGCATACTCTGAGTTTGACACTGATACTGTACTGCACACCTACACATGAAGTGACTCGTCATTACTGGGAATGAAATTCTCCTCAATAGAATATAAAAAGGAGCAGAAAAGTAAGCAAATACAAAATATATTTGGTTGAATTCTTGTAATTATAAAGTGATCTATTTCAGTAAAGAAGTTTTAAAATAAATACTACTTTCTGTTTAACATCAACCTCAAAGCAGAATCTGGAAAGTTAAAACATAAAAACAAACAACAGCAACAAAAGTGAAGCTGAAGCTGCCGTGGGAAGAGGAAAAGCAAAACTGATGAACAGAATCCCAAGAGAAGAAACTGGAGCCAGACGAAACAGCCATTACCTTGGGACCAGACACAACGTTCAAAAGGCTCTTCAACCACTCCATCACTGTATATTAGCTATGCAGAAACTACTATGGAAGAATACTGATTTACCAAGTGTTTATTAGATATCTACTACATATGCAGGATGGTATAGAAGAAGGACTCCAAAAGGAGCTGAAACAGAAATAAACTGGACAGACTTAATCCTTGTGAACAAGTAGTCTAAGAAGACTCACTGTTAGAGGGGAAATGTGATTATGCAAGAAAAACATAAAAAACCTAAATATAAACGGAAGAGTTTCCTAAAGTACTATTTTACCTAAAAGATGAAAACAGATGGATCAGGGGACAGAGCAGGGGAACACTTGGGCACTTTGGGGCACTGAGACTGGGGAGTGAAGGAAACATAAAAGGGGAAAACTTAACACTACTACTAAGGTAACACCAAACTCAGTTTAACTCAGTGGCTCCACAGATAAATAGCCATACTTTGGAAATCTTGATTGGAGATTCACTCCTGGTACCTCGACAGCCAAGCTCCCACCTGTCTTTTTCCTGTTTACTCTGGAAATATCCATATAATTTTTTGACTGAAAGTATATCAACAAATAAATGAATGTTTGGAAAGTATTTGTATATTGTGATCTGATTTCCTGGAAGTCAGAGTTGCTCTAAAAACCTGAGATCAAAGAAAAACTAGGTGCCACCAATGATGTGCTCACTTGCCAAATGGTGAGAAATCAACTGGCACTGTTTCAAGTTATAAAGAAGGAGGTGGCTTGTTTGCAGCAATGGGAAGGGACACTGAAGACTGCTTATACTAGAGAACCTATCACCCCTATCAAACAGTTCTAGCTTTTTTCTCTATTTTGGTTATAACAGACATGTACTTTCAACTTGCAATAAATCATGAAAGCTTTAGGCCTTATTACCATTATCAAAACAGGTTTGAGGGGAGAAGACATTTCTAAAGAAACACTGTATAAACAAAAAAACCTCACTGATAGCAGTATATTATACAGAGCAAGATCATTCAAAAGTTTTAACCCTTACTCAAGTCTCAGGAGGTGCTGAAAATGCAAATTCATAACAAACTGCCAATCACCTTGAAGACTTTTAGAATTCCCTGCACCTACAGCGACATCACTGTTAAGTACCGATGGCCAGGCTTGCTGTGGTCCTGAGTTTCCCACTGGTGAAGAGTCCTCTTAGACACAGGTAAGAGGAACACTGTTGAGCTTTGGTCTTTTGCTGTGTTGTAATGCTAAATACCCCCCGAGGACTGGTTGCCCCCAGAGACTAGGAGATCATCACTATACCAAGTGACCAAGAGTTTAAACAACTATTGGTTGAATAAAGATGCCTACAGCCTAGAGCTTGGCAGAAGAGAGAGAGGTAGGTAGGGTTTTGGTTCCCAGGCATGGAGTCTGAGGCAGAGACCAGGAGTGGAAAAGAGAGAAGGTGGAGAGAAGAGAAGACACCACAGGGTAGGCGAATCATGAAAACATGGCCATGAGGGCTGGCAAACAAGTAGGAACGGCCCAGATGGGACATGGCAAGTCATATTTCAGAGTAATTTACAAGGAAGTAGACAAAATAGCCATAGAGGGTTGATATCTGCTCAGCTCCAATGCTGTCTTTAGCTGGAAACTAATTGATCTAAGGCAGAGTAGAAGCACCCTCTTGAAGTTTGTTGGATTATAGTAAATCCTCAAGTTTAGATTGGAAATTTCAGGGAATGAAGGTGGTCTCCAAGGTTTCCAACTTAGCTCACCAAAGGTCAGTTAACATTACCAGTTAGAGTTTAAATATCAAGGCCTAGGAGAGGGTAGTGGAGGTAACTACTATTGCTTCTCCCATGTATTCCTTGTGGGCAGTTTGGGAAGAGGTGAGAGGCAGACACGGTGGCTGCTGGGAAGATCTGATTATTGGAGGAGGCCTGAGTCAAAGTGCTCCTGTCACCTCATTATACATATTTTCAAGTACACAGCCCACTTCCACTAAAGAACAGTAATAATGTATTGTAACAGAGTCAAGGTGTCTCCTCATAGCAATAAAACCCTAAGACACCCTTATTAAAATGATTTTCCACATGTCTGATCAGTATAGAGTGTGAACAAAATGGTAAGGGAAACAGTTTTCAGTCATAACAAGAATCGTACGTTACAGCCCCATTCTTACCGGGCTTAAGATAGAAAAAGACTGTATCAGTGCTCTCTGTTCTAATCCTTCCCCTCAACATGTGTGCTCCTAAATGTGAAGCACATTCAAACTTCTAGGACATGCCTTCT
>JADRCD010234305.1:0-14102 GCA_019843815.1 Montemys delectorum
CTGGCTGTCCTGGAACTCACTCTGTATACCAGGTTGGCCTCGAACTCAGAAATCCACCTGCCTCTGCCTCCCAAGTGCTGGGATTAAAGGCGTGTGCCACCACCGCCCAGCGATTTGTAAGTTTTTAAAAATGATATTATCCAGGAGTCCTCTGTGAAACCAGACAGAAATCATTACATCGACTCTTCTCAACCTGTGGGTCTCGACGCCGTGGGTGTCAAACCGCCCTTTCACAGGAATCACCTAAGGCCATCTGCAGATCAGATGTCTACGTTATGATTCATACCAGTAGCAAAATTACGGTTATGAAGTAGCAACAAAAACACTACAGGGGTCACTGTAACTGGCTGCAGAAAAGGAATCCAAGATCCTGGCTGAACCAAGCAGGCACCTTCTACTTGCTGGTGGTTATTAAGCACTGTATTCTTCTTCATGTGCCCGTGAGATGAGGCTATTGCACATGCGTTTGAGGAAGAGTCTAAGGGTCAAAGAGGGTAAATAACTTACTTGTCCAAGCCATCACAGACTTCTCTCACATTCTTCTTGAAGGTTTAGCTCCAAGCAAGAGCTACCTTCCTGTACCTGAGTCATTCAGATTAACCTGAGCATCTGGGAGCTCTTGCTTTCCCTTCGGACAAGACTTAAGTGGCCTCTCTTTATCAGGAGTGACTGTCAGGATTTCCTCTCTTTAGAAGGGAACCTAAGCCAAAGCCCAGGCTCTCCCAGCTCTCAAATCCGTTGACTAAATCAGTACTTCCATGAGATGAATCCTGGAGAATTGATAGGACAGAGATGTGCTTCCTATCCTGGGATGCCTGCTGGACGCCTATTGGCTTTTGTTTTTTGTAAATAATTCTGTAAAGGTATTTCATTAGATTTAATTGTATGTGAGTGAGTCATTTGCTGTATGCATTCTGGGTACCATGTGCATGCCGGGGGCCCTTAGAGGACAGAAGGGTGTCCCAGAGCCACTGGAACTGTTGTAAGCCACATGGGTGCTGGGAACCAAACTGGGCTCTGCAAGAGCAGCAAGTGCTTTTGACCAGAGTCGAGTCTCCAACCCCCTCTAAACAACGCTTTAAAATCAAAACAATCTGATTTTACAGGTCAGGAGAAATTAAGAGTTCAAGCCCTCAGTGTAGATGGGTCTTCTGTCCCAACAAGTCATCACGTGGAGGGTGGCAGTTATCCTGGGGTAGAAAGAACACCTACCTCCTGGCGGGCTGGGAATCTACCTTCATAGGTGCCCTTGAGGGAAGCAGAGGCATGAAGAACGGACTCTGAGGGGGTGGTTGCTGCTCAGCGACTGAGGAAGAAGGCAGGGGAACAGCTTCCAGCAGATAGAGGGATGAGCACACTGCAGGGAAGGGCTGGGCAGCCTTGGTACAGAGGAGGGCAGGCAGATGTGGGGAAGCTGGCTGCACAGAGGGAGACATTTGATATCTTGGCCCTAGGGTGCCAGGGAAGCCACCTGGAGTGAGGACGGTATGGCTTTCTGAGGGTCCTAGGACAAAGGAGGATACCAGGGTGCCTGCACAGAGGCTCCACTGACCAGTATCCCTGCCGCACGTGTGCCAGGTGGGAGCCACCACCCCCAGGTGGGAGCCACCACCCCCAGGTGGGAATCATCACCCCCCCAGGTGGGAATCATCACCCCCAGGTGGGAGCCATCACCCCCAGGTGGAAGTCATCACCCCCAGGTGGGAGCCACCATGCCCAGGTGGGAGTCATCACCCCCCAGGTGGGAATCATCACCCCCAGGTGGGAGCCACCTCCCCCACCCCAGCACAGTTTAACTGTATTAGGTCAAAAACAAACTCAGCAAACAAAACCCACTGGTCAGCCCTTCTGACTAAGCACCCCTCCCCTAAGAATCTGCTGAAACTAGCCCTAGGCGCCCCACACCCACGGGGTCAGGGATGCTCCCAAGGAGCCTTCTTGTGGCAGAAAAGGAGGAGGAAAGGAAGAGGGAGAGAGAAGGATCGATGTTTGTTTGTTTGTTTGTTTGCTTATTGCTGTACTGAGGCAGGAACCCAGCGCTCTAAGCATGCTAGGCACATCTCCTGCCCCCGAACCATGCCACCAGCTCTTTTTGTCTCGTTACTTTTCATGTTTTGAGGCAGAGTCTTCCTAAAGCTGCCCAGGCTGGCCTTGAACTTGAGATCCTCCTGTCTTAGCCTCCCATGTACCCATGATTATAGGCCTATGCCACAAGGCCCAGCTAATGTCAAGAGCAGAGTCCTCCATACTCAGTGACGGAAGTCCAGGAGGTAGGTGTGGGTGCATCAGACTCCTGTCCCATTAGAACACACCATGAACTCCCCTTCAGGAAGAGGAGTGACGGCTCCGCTGGATTTTCACCAATCTATTGGTGGGGCGACCAGGATGGAGGCTCCTCCAGTTTTGAACCTGGGAGTTCTGTGCTACAGAAGGTTGCCCTGCAGTGGCTGATGGGCCATGCGGCTGTCCTCACTCTGGAGGAGCAGCAAGGAGTCAGGAGACACCTGGAAGTACGTACAGGCTCTGGGGTGTGAGACTGGAAGGTGGGAGGCGAAGAAGTGGCTGAGACACGGACACTTGGCTACATGGGTTGGGGTCCTCCTCTTTCTGTTTTTCTATTTGTTTTTTGCTTTTTATTTCGTTTGGTTGTTGTTGTTTTGAGGCAGGGTTTCTCTGTGTAGTTCCGAGAGTCCTAGAACTCACTGTGTGGAGCAGACTGGCTTTGAACTCACAGAGATTCATCTGCCTCTGCCTCACGGGTGCTGGGATTAAAGACATGGACCACTATGCCCGGTATGGCTTACTCTGCATTTAAAGTTTCACATAAGTGGCCAATAATAACAATCAGATTTTATGTTGCTATGGTTTGTGTGTACCCCAAAGTCTATGTCTGGGAACTTGGTCCCCAGTACAGCAGTGCTGAGGTAAGACTTTCGAAAGGTGACGAGGTCCCTTGGAATGGATCAAAGTATGGATGGCTTATTTAGACGCTGCTTTTTGTGGCACACATGCGATGTGTGATGATGGTCTACCCCATGATATGCAGGAAGCAGGCCCTTGTCAGAGGCTAACCCCGTGCTCCTGGCTTCCTAACTTCCAGAGCTAAACATGCCTCTGTTCACAAGGTGCCAGGTATAAGCTGCTCAGTTACAAGCTCATTTCTGTAAGGTGATCCGCTGGCAGACAGCCATTCCTCAGCTTACAGCCTCTGAGCACTGTTGCTCCACACTCCCTCCTATCGACCTCTGACCAGCTTCCCCGTGATGTGAAGAGGTGAAATGGAAGCAGCACAGAGGACCCAGCCAGAGCGTCCATGCTTCACCTGCACTCCCTGGTTATGTGATGTGACCAGATTAGCTAACTCTCTGCTGTCAGTTTACAAATCTGAGAAATGGGAGCAACACTAGAACCTGCTCAGAGGGCTTAAACTGCTATGACTGTTTTCCAGTTTTAGGTACTGTTAGGCAGCAGGTCGGTGTTTGGGTCTGTACAGAGTATAGTGTGGCAGTGGGGCCCGAAAAGGGTAATGGAAGCCATCAGGACCCAGAGCTAAAGAAGGTGGGATGCAGTGAAGGGCTTGACCAGGCTCTGCACATTCTGCAAGTGTGATCAGAAGTGCAGAAACGTGCACTCTGGGGCTAGCCGTGCTCGCAGGCAAATCTGGATGGGCAGAGAGCCTGGGCGGCCCAGAACACACTTCCTATATAGTGACAGTTCTTAAGGAAAGCCACAGCAGGTCCCCAGCCTTTTGCAGGAGGTGGCTTTTCCAAGTATGTCACTATCCCTGGTGCATGTGATAGATAAGGGTGGCAGACCCTGCCCATCCAGCTGCCCAGTAGACCTCTGTGGTGTGAAAGCCAGCACTGGCAAGTGCAGATTTCAACAAGAAAGTTCAACAGGTGGAAAAAATACAAAGTTTCAAAGTGAGGGAAAGCCAGTGATGGAAGATGTCTTTGCACAGATGCCCAGTTTGTGTAGCCGCCCAGCGGCTACATGAATGAATGGGTTTTTTTGGAATGGGGTCAAGGTCTTGAAACATAATTTTGGGGTACCGGAACTGTGGGAAGGGTTTGTAAAAATTAGATTAACAGGTGACGTGCTTTTAGTCTGCCATCTTTCATTCAATTCTTTTTGTTACAAGCCAACAGGTAGAATAGGAAAGGCAAAACCCTCCCCCCAAGTTTGTTAGCAACTTGGCCCAATCAGCAACTTCTTCTTTAGTCTGTGGAGGTGGGACTTCCGGGGTAACTGGCACTTGGAGAAAGGCGTGGCAATTAGCAGGAGGTAGGCAGAGAGGTGTGGTTATCGGTGGCAAGGCGGGGTCTGAAGAATCAGCCCTCAGCTGAAGGAGGGTCATACGTTTGTACTTTAGGGTGTTATAAAACAATCAAGACATTTTAACAAGTAAAAAGTTCACGAAATAAAAACACGGTGGTAAGTTTAAGGTCACTTGATACTGAAGAGAGATGCTTTTTCAGTGCCCTTTGAGGTCCATGTGTGCCCATTAGTGTTAGCAGAGTCTTAGGCCTGCCTTCTCTGCACTTGATACTAATGAACTGATTCACCTTAGTAGCTCCCAGCCTGTGGGCTCCATACACAGTGAGTGCCCTAGACGGTGCATCATTTGAAAGTCTTCTGTCAGTCAGACAGTCTGTCTGTGTTTTTCTCTCTCTCTGTGTGCGTGTGTGTGTGTGTGTGTGTGTGTGTGTGTGTGCGCGCGCGCGCGCGCTCGTGCATGTATGCATGCAGGACAAGCGTGTCTTCTCCTATTGTTTTCTGTCTTATTGCCTTTAGAGAGGGTCTCTCACTGACCTGGAATTTCCTTGGTTTTGTTAGACTGGCTGGCGTAGCTTGCAAGAGCCACTGTTCTCTGCTACCAACACTGCAATTGCAGGCACATGCAGGCATGTTTGGCTTTTTTATTGTTGGATTTTTGTTTTGTTTTGTTTCGTTTTGAGACTGGGTCTCCTTGTGTAGCCTTGGCTCCCTGGCTGTCCTAAAGCTTGCTATGTAGACCAGGCTGGCCTCAAATTTACAGAGATCTATCTGCCTCTGCCTCTCAAGTGCTGGGATGAGAAGCATGCATCGCCACACCTGGCCTTGGAGAACTGTTTACACTCTAGTTTTACTATGCTTAGGTATGGTTAGTACACAAATATGATTATCTTACAATCACCTGCAGCATGCTGTACAGTAATGTGCTCTGCAGGTTTGGAGCCCAAGTACAGTCCTGGGTCAGACCTTCACACCTCTCTATCCAGCTTGTATGCTACAACGTGGAGCCTAGGTAGACAGTACACTGCACCACGGGAGTCTGTGAACACATTCTGTGACAGTTAAATAAGAAGGGCCCTGCAAGGCTGGGGTAGAGTGCTGGCTTAGCACGTGTGAGGCCTGGGTTCTAGGACTGTAAAAGGAACTGCAATGTGAGGAGAGAGGAAGAGACAGGGAGGGAGGGAGAGAGGGAGGGAGGGGACAAGGAAGGGAGGAAGGGAGGAAGAGAAGGAAGAAAGGAAGAAGGGAGGGAGAGAGGGAGGGAGAGAGAGAGAGAGAGCAAGAGAGAGAGAGCACAACTACTACAGGATGAAATCTGCCAATTTGCTAACCACACTCCTCTCAGAGTGTGTGCCCACAGAGGATACATGACCGTCTGTGTTTCTTGGCTGTGGGACTCCCTTCCATAAGATCTGTCCTGGCAGATACAGGGTCTTTGAGAGGGTGAGTGTGTCAGAAGGCCAGCTAGGGGAGGAAGGGCCTGGCACCTTTGCCCTCAGCTGCACCTTTGTAAGTTCTGCTGCTGGCTGGGACCTGCCAGGCAGCCTGTCTCTCTGGTCACCAACACCTCAGCATGTCAGGAGGAGGCTCATTCCTTCTGCTCAGTCCAGACATTTGCAGCCCCAGGAGGGAGGGAACACAAAGGCCATATCTACCCCCAGTCTCCTGCTGTGTGACTGTGTCTACAGTCTGGGCTCAGATGACAGAGACAGAAGTGAGCTCTGGATGACAGCTGGACTCTGAGCTGTCAGTCTGTCAGCCAGGGAGGGTGGACACACTCTGACTTGCTGGTTCTGCCTAGAGAAGCCTGGGCCTGACGCTGTGCAGAACCTCTATTTATAATTTCCCATGATAACAGGCCCATTCATCCCCTCTGCTGGCCCTAATTGCGCTGGGGCGAGGGATGACAGCTTAATTATGAACCTCACAAAAATTGAACTTGGGCTGTGTCAACAAAGTCCAATCGCTGTCACCCAGGGGTAGCTCTTTGCCCTTCATTTTGGCAAAGGGCAGTTGGGAAAAAGAAAAAAGAAAAAAAAAAAAAAGAAAAAAAAAAAAAAAAGGAAAAGCTTGGCTGAGTTCCAGTTCCAACAGACTTTTATTTTCTGGCTCCAAAGCATCCGAGTTTGGGAGACAGAAGCCCTTTTCTGTTTGCTGGGAGCAGTGGCTGGCTGGTTGGAGTGGCGTTTTGGTCCCCGGAGATTCGGAATGTGAGCGTTAAAAGGGGCTCTGGGGACTGCTTGTTTGGGATTGAAAACTGGGTGCAATTCAGCCCACAGATGTTTTATTTGGCAAGCAGAGTTTTCTTTTTTAAACTTTAAAAAACTCTGTGGTAAAATCCACATCACACAAAATCAACCATTTTAGAGCCCACAGTTCCCTGCCGTGTCAGCCTTCTGGTGGCATTTACAGTATGGCCACCAGCTGTCTCCCAAGTGTTTTCACCACCTCAGAAGAAACCTCTGTACCCGTTAAGCCCCGATTTCCTGTTCTATCCCCACAAGGCCCTGGCCACAGCATTCCGGTCCTGATGCCCTGGATGTGTCGTGAAGGCAGCTACTATGGCCCTCAGTGTCTGGCTCGGCCACCACATCTCTCACTCCCGAGGCTCCTTCATGCTGTCTCTGTCAGCACTTAATTCCTTCCTTCCTTCCTTCCTTCCTTTCTTCTTTTCTTTCTTTCTTTCGTCTGAAAACCAGGAGAGGCTCTGCACTGGCTCCTGGCAGCCTTACGGAGCCACATTTCATGGCCGTGTCATCAAGCCTTCTCTACTTTCTCCTCCATGTCCACTGCCACCCATTGTGTCACCATGACAGAATCAAATAAGTTGTCAACAGTGAGCCTGAAGTTCACAGGAGGATGGGATAGCTTTACTAGCAAGGCACCTACGAGTCCCTGCTACCCAATTCTGGGGACATGGGAGTCTGGATGAAGGTCACAGGGTGACAGTGTCTAGGGAGAGCCCACCTCCTCGCTCCTTACCACTGCTGGCTTTTTTCCCGGCAGGTATAGACAGTAACGATCAGGATTTCTATCTTAAGGGAGGTGTGACCCATGCTCATGGGAGGTCCTGCCCTGGTGTTTGGTTATTCTGTGTTTTCCTTTGAGAGACACACCAAATACTTGCGTGGCCTTGGTGGGTAGGGCCTGCCCCCTCCTGGGCATGTGCTGTATTCCCTTAGGCTGAGGATCTGGCTGTGTTTACAGAGGTGCCTTGATCAGGCCTGAGGGACTCTTTTGGGAAAGCCTGCCTGAGCTTCCAAGTAGAGAAGGAGGGATCTTAGCACTTTGATGTGGCTGCACCTGAAATCCTGATAGTTTTCATTTACTGCTGGAGGTGGCAGCCAGGGCCTCACACATTGAGGAGCAGGCTTTACGGAGCTACACTCCCAACCCCTGATCTTTCTGTTTTACAATTCAATATGGCAGCACATTGTGGCGGGAATGTGTTCTGAGACATGCAGTTAGGTAATTTTATCACCATGGAAACATGCGCTCATACAAGCCTAGTTGTCTAGGTCAAGCACTAAGCATGGCCCCTTGACGACTATGCAGTAAATCTAAATGGCTGGGGCTGCTGAGAGGGCGGCGTGGTGTCACACACCCAAAACCAACAGCAGAGATGGAGCTGTGGCAGCCACTTACCAAGCACTGGGTGCAGGCCACAATCGCAGGGGCTGTCCCTTGTGATCCTGGAAGCTGTGCAGATTTGTTTATACCAGTGCAGCAACAAAGTGCAACCTTGCATTGGCTGCATCACAACAGGCATGGCCACAAAGGGTGGTAGAGATCCCCCCTGCCACCCCCCCCCCCCGTGCCACACACTATATTCCTTTGGGGCCACCATCACATATATGGGCTTCCTTTCTATTTCTGTGATAAGACACCATGACCAAGGCAACTGATAGAAGAAAGAATGTATTTGGGGCTTTCATTTTCAGAGGCTGAATCCAAACATATCATGATGGGAAACATGGTGGCAGACAGGCATGCACGGTGCTGGAGATGTAGCTGAGAACCAACCATGCAATAGAGAAAGCTAACCGGGCCTGGCGTGGGCTTTTGAAACCTCCAAGCCCATCCTCAGTGACACACCTCCTCCAACAAGGCCACACCTCCTAATCCTTCTCAAACAGTTCCACCAACTAGAAGCCAAGTATATAAACCCATGGGAGCTATTCTCATTCAAACCACCATATGACCCATTTGTCACCTGAAGAACAACCATAAAGTTTATCTTTTGTCCCCTTAAACTACACTAACCCCCTGAAGTCTACAAAACACGGCTTGCTGTTGTCATAGTTCCTGGTCATTTATGGAAGACGGGATGGAGGGTAGGGAGGTGACTGCCATTTTGAGCAGCTGGCCTTGGCTTTTAACAAGCATAAACACCTGTGCACCTGTGTTTAGAGTACCTAGGAGAGCTGGAAAAGTTGGAATATGTAGGAAAGTACACTGAGAATCCTGTCACTCGCAGATCACCATCCCTGAAGCTGTAGGAGTTTAGGGTCTAGTCACATTCATTTTCTGCATTTCTGTTGCCCTTGGCAGCAGTGGACGGCCATTTGTAGCATCTGTCTGAGTCCAGGGGCTCCAGGCCACTCTGGTCCTGGGAGTTGTGGTGGTGGGGGTGGGGTGGGGTGGGGGAGGAAGCTTTGTCTTGGCTTCAGGGAGGGAGGGCTGCTGTCGGGATCCCCTTTCACAACAGCCCCTCTTGTTCATGGTACCACTAGGTGGCGCTGTGGAATAGGGAACAGCACTCAGCTGCTGAAAGTGTGGGTACCACTCAGGGTGAACAAGGAGGGTGTGGGTCCTTCAGAGAGAGAGGACTGAAAGTCACAAATCCACAACGGGGTGGTCATGGAGAGCTGATAGGAAAGGAGGGTGAGGCAACGAGGTGGTGGGGGTTCTGGAGTTGCCTGGGGAGGAGTCAGGGATGAGAGGGGTGAGGGGGTAGAGGCTTGGGCCCAAACTCACACAGGTAGTAAGTGTAATGGCAGCAAGAAACTTCCAGAAGCTAGAAGCTGAAGAGGGACTGAGTTCCTGCCCATAGCGGGAATGGGCTCTTGGGGGTAGTAAGCTCAGGGAGCTCACTGAAACAGAAGGTAGGTGTGTGTGTCTGTTCTCTGTTCCTGTTGAGTCAGTCCATCATGTCCTGAAGGTAGTATTTCTCCCCCAACCCCACCCCTCCCCGGTGATGAATTCTAATGCACCCTGTGAGAAAGCCCAGATTTATAGGCACCAACCCTGGTTGCCTTACTGTGCACACACAAATAGGGTGGTAAGTAGGGACCAGTCAGGAAGAATGGTAGAATCTGGTATGGGAAGGGACAAGCCTTGGGCCATCAAAAGTTGCTAAAATTATACAGTCAGATCTCCAGGCCTGTTTGCTGTTTCTGTCCATCCTGGATCCGTGCGGCCCCCACCCACTACTTCCTTGCTTTCTTGGGAGTGGGTGGGGGAGGAGGTTGTTCGTCTGTCATCAGGTCCTGCTGCCTCACAGTGTCAGCAGTCCGACTTCATGTCCTGAGCCTGCCACTTGTCTCTGGGAGCCCTGCACAACCCTTGTATCAGGTCTGAAGACTGGGTGGTCCCTATCTGTGGCGCTGATGAGGATACTAATGGGACCTTTACACTTCTCTGGCTCCCTGGCTCCCCAGCCCCCGCCCCCATGTCTCACATGCCTATGGAGAAAACACAGGACTGCCGTCTTTGCATCTCTCCCCTCCGCCCAATACTTTTGGGGCAGCATTGAAGTGTCCATGTGCTTACAAAGCATCATGGGATAGGAACAGAAGCAGAATGGGTGGGGGTCAAGAGGCCCGGAAAGCTTTTTGGAGCAGGCAAGTCTTGAGCTGGCCTTCAGAAAACAGGCAACCATCAAAGGAAAGGCTAGAGTCTGAGGGCTCGGGAATTGAGGTGCAGCCTGAGCAAAGTCTGGGAGGGGACTTCCCGGCCTCCTGGCGCCGCAGGGGGGAGAGGCAGAGGAAAGACGGGTATCTAGGGAGGAGGGGCACCTTCCCTGAAGCCCAGAGAGCTCTGCCAGACTGCGCATGCTTGTCTTGTCAGGGCGGTCAGGTCAGCTGACCCCGGGGGCAGCTACCACATCAAGCTTGTCTTAGAGCCCAATGTTGGGAGACACCTCCCAAGTCCAGAGGTTGTCAGGGCGGGCGGTGGACATGGGTGCTTCTGCACAGGCAGTAGACCCAGTCGCCTAGCCCGGAAGGATGCCAGGGTGGGCACTGTAGTCTGAATGCTGCAGTTCCTCGCGCTGTCAAGGTTGCCTAGCTGTCATCTCTTAGCCTGGGTGTGTCTGAGAGGTGTTTTGAGAGACAACAATGGCTTATTCTGTTGATGGATTCAAAATTTGAGGGAACTGAGAGGCAGTGGAATTGTTGAAGGAGAGGCCCGGCACTCAGTCACTGCATGCAAATGCTTCCTGGCTCCTTCCTGTTGCCGTTCTACTGTTTCCTGTCTACTATTGCTAAGAACTCCTTCAGTCATGTGCTCCCAATGCCATGATTATCGGTCCCGTTGTTCTCCCTACCCACGTGCGCAGGAAGCAGTAATGGAGCGCTTTGAAAGTGTCAGCTAAAGCCAGCCTTCTCTCCCAGACTTGTTCTTGTCAGACATTCTGCTGCGGTGATGTACAGGTGATGAGTCCATTCTCCATCTGCAGGGCCCAACAAGTTCAACAGAGAATATCTGGAAACAAATTGCATCAGTGGGAAGTGGTTGCAGCCTTCCCAGCCTTTCCTCCTGAGACTCCCACAACATAGCCTGGCAACAGTCTGCATGGCATCTTAATATCTGAGACAAGGGAGCCATCTAGAAGTGGTGGAAAGTGCACAGGAAGTCCTGCAGATGCCCATGCCTATGTCCATTTTACAGAAGGGATGTGAGCATCCCAGGGGTTTGGTAGCCGCAGTTTTCCTGGAATCCATCACATGGATACTGAGAGACAACCATGTGTGAATCCAGCCAGGGTGGTCCCCAAACACATGTACTGAGCATTTCTGTTCCCAGGGAGTCCCGCTGCCATGCCAAACAGGGATCACACTCAGGAAAGGCCAGTGCTGTGTTGTCAGGCTGCTGCCATGTTGAATCTGAGGCTCTTTCAAGAGAGGCCCTCGGCCCTATCCACAATAGCCACACTGTGGAAGCAGCCTGTGTAACTAACCATCGATGGGCAGATGAAGAGCGGATTGTAGATGCATGGCAGAACTTATTCATCCTCGAAGAAGGACATGACATCATTGCAGGAAAATGGGTAGAACTCTGCATCATTGTGTTAAGCAAAACAGAAGAGCAAAATGAAGTGTCTTACCACAAATGTGGAAATGAGAGATTGAAGAAAAAGATGACCTGGATATAGAAGAGAGGCTATTAGGAAGCGGCGGGGCCCGGACCAGGGATCACATGGAGAGGAAGAATGTAGAAGGATGCGCAGACATGATGAATGCTCCATGCCTGTAAGAAGATGCAAGAGTGCATCCATTCATTTGCATAATTAATATGTATTAATAATTATAACAAAAAGAACTACCATGAGCACATGCTCATTCTGAGGTTTCTCAAACTAGCATATCTTGGTTTCAGGATCATTTAAAACTATTTAAGAGGCCAGTGAACTTGTGTGTGTTTGTGTGTATGTGTAAGTATGCTCACAAGTGCATGTGTGCATGCTGTGTGTCTTGGGCATATATCTCAATTAGTTACCATGTTATAAGAGAAGTTAGGATTTCTTTGTATTGTTCTTGATTCATACATACTAACTGAATTATAAAAATACACTAGTATTAAACATTAACATGGTGTGGTATATGGAGGATGAAGGCTCATTTGGTAAAACACTCACCTTGTAAACATGAGGTGCTGAGCTCCATCCCAGCATGTGTGTAAAGAGAAACTCCGCATGTAGCCGTACACCCGTGATCCTATCGATGGGGAGGCAGAGACGAGAGAGTCCCAGGGTTCACTGGCAAAGCCGGTCTAGTCAAACTGGCAAGCTCCAGGTTCACTGAGAGACTAAGCAAGACCCTTGACATTGATCTCTTGCCTCCTGATAAACACATGTACACACACACAGACACACTCACGTGCACACACGAGTGTGTGTGAACAACATGCCTATATAAAGTTATTTAAAGGATTTTAGAAAAGGAATTGCCTTTGGTCCAAGTCAGGTGTTTTTGCTGTATCTCTGTGGAGGGCTACAGCGTTCCCAGGATTCCTGGCCCCTGCTGCCCTGCCCTGCCAAGGTGTCTGGGCTCCTGCCAGTGTGTGCTGAGGCCAGCACCAAGCCAGTCACCCCAGGGGACAGTGTTTCTATGACAATGGTCGCAGCATGAGTGTTCTTGGCTTTTGGACTCTGACCTGCCCCTATGCTATGGGTTGGGTGTTCCCTTCGAAAAGTATGCTGGAATATAATTGCTACTGTACAGCAAAGAAGTGGAGCCTTTGAGAAATGATGGACTAATGTTGTCGTTGTGGGAGTGGTTCCCTCTTTGTTTCACACGAGGTCTTTCTCACCACCAGATACCACGCACTAGGTGCTGATGTAAGAGGGGAGGGCCTGAGGCCAACACCACTTTAGCCTTCCCTGCTCTAGAATTATGAGAAATAAATCTCATTTTTGTGATTAAGACTCAGGCGTTCTGTGACAGTAGCAACAGGACAGAGACACCCAAGTTTTTCTCCCAGGAAGAATCCCTGCTGTGGCTGTCCTGTAGAAGGGTATATGTGCGTGTGTGATGATTGAGGAAGGCCCAGTCCCAGCAGACTTCAGTGCAGAGACACAGCTGAGGGACTGTCAACTTCCTTACTCTGTTCCCAGTGCCTGGCCTCTTACTCTGCCTGGTTTCCCTCTAGTTTAAGCCCTCCTGAGCTGGCTTCTGTCCTGAGTGCTATGAGCTGTGTACACAGTTCCGTCTTTCTGCAGGGTGCGGGCCTGACCTCCATGGTTGGCACAATGCCTCATGTCCTTACCTCACTGGGACTCCAGGAACACCTTCTCCATCTCCCCTCCCAGGTGTCACCATATGCCCTGCACCCTCGGACAGCTCTGAGGACTCCCCATTTTCAGATCTTGTAGGATGGTGCAGGCTGGATGTAAGATGGAGATGGTGTAGGATGGAGCAGTGGCGGCTGCTCTCTGCTCTTTCCTATGTAGCTCCAGCCTGACAGTGGGAGCTCCCAGGAACTCTCCTCTGCAAACCAGATATTCTGTCTCAGAGCCTGTGTCTAAAGAACATAGGGTTAAAGAGCGTCTTAGTCACCAGCAGGTGTCTTGGCCAGCTTCAACAGCAACCTCTCCAATGTCTCACAGCCTTGATGTCAGGCCCTGTGATGGATTGTATATGCTTGACCCAAAGAGTGGCACCCTTGAGAGGTGTGGCCTTGTTGGAGTAGGTGTGGCCTTATGAATGTGGGTTTTTTTTTAAAAAAAATTTTATTGGATATTTTCTTTATTTACATTTCAAATGCTATACCCTTTCCGGTTTCCTACCTCCTCCTGGAAACCCCTTATCCCATCCTCCCTCTCCCTGCTTCTGTGAGGGTGTTCCTCTACCCATCCACCCACTCCCACCTCCGGCCCTCGATTCCCTTATACTGGGGCATCTATCAAGCCTTCATAAGACCAAGGACCTCTCCTCCCATTGATGCCTGACAAGACTATCCTCTGCTACATATACAGCTGGAGCCATGTGTCCTCCTTTGAAGGTTTAGTCCCTGGGAGTTCTGGGGGGGTCTGGTTGGTTGATATTGTTGTTCTTCCTATGAGATTGCAAACCCTTTCAACTCCTTCAGTTCTTTCTCTAATTCCT
>JADRCD010234306.1:0-28134 GCA_019843815.1 Montemys delectorum
ATATATATATATATATATATCAGTAAAAATAAAATAAAAATTCCAATAGCAGTAAGCTACAAGTTAAAATTAATCAGAAATATCAAAGAACCCTAACCCTCTAGTCAAAGACAGAATTTACAGCAGAGTTTCAGGGATCATCTTGTGTCTGCTGCCTTTTGCCTATCGTCTCACAGTTTCTTCCTCTCACCTGAGTACAGCCACCCTCTCTGTGGCATGTCCCTCCATGTAGGCTACAGTGTGTTTCTGTGAGTAGCACCATACCTGGGCAGTGCTCACACATTCTCCACTTACGGGTTGGAGAGGTGGCTGAGAGGTTAAAGGCAAGGCTCACAACCAAAAACATATCCTCAACTTGTAAGAGTGAGAGGGCTTCACCCAGTTCGGATGATGATTGATGGAGAGAGTATGTCCCCTTCTCACTTCCATGAAACATTTAATACAGTCTTTACAATATCCCTGTGACAGCAAGAACATCTTACTCCAATGAATTTCAATCCATTGAAGCACGTGTTAGAACTGTCTTTTCCCATTTCATTCTTCATGGCCTCTTCTCCCTGCTTTCCGGAAGCCCTTTCCAAATCAACTATCTCCAGTTCACAAGGTCTCACATTGAGGTCACTTTTTCTATTTCCAGGGAACATAAATAAAGTCAGTACAGTTAAAGAAAGCTGACCCTCTGCACTCTATCTAGAACCTAACTCAGGAATCAAATGGCAATGGGATCCGAGTGCAGGGAGAAGAACCTCCCCTGGTAATGAAAGGTGATGATTGCCCACGTTTCTCCAGAAGGATTGCCTCTGAGCGCTGAATATATTTAGCAGAAGACCAGCACCAGTGGAGAACAAGGTAGTAACGAATGCAAATGTCACATCTTCATGGCATAGACATTATTAAAGGAATAAAGTTGGGAAGCAAAGAAAGAAATGCTCAGCCTCACCTATAATAGTTTAAAATTGAAAGACATTATTTAAAGTTGATCAACCAAGTATCAGAAACATGACGATGTTCAATAATACAAAGAATAAGAAAGATAATGCCAACGAAATCTTTTGTGAGTGAACGGAGCACAGGGAAAAGAAGCATGCTAGCTGTTAATATCCTGGTTAGGGGACTATTGTAGACACTAGCCAAAGGAGTAGAGGGAAAGGGGGTTAGACACTGGAAAACACACCTACCTTTCCTGATGTCAAAAGGCACATATAGGGGAAAAAAATCCACATAATGGAAAGATTCACAAGAATGCATAAAGTGTAACAGCGTGGAACAAAAATCAAACTTATCTGAATAGCAATAAATGCCAAGTAACTTAATTTATACATCAAAATTGCTTTTTGGGCTGGATCACAAAACAAGGCTAAAAATAATAACGGGACTCAAATATACTTCGCAATAAAAACAGGACCAAGCTCTTAATGGGAGAGGTGAAATTCAACCCTCAAAGCATAAATGATCCACAAAAATCAAGACATTCTTAAAGCTAATGGCCCAATTCACAGCGAGGATGTAATTATAAATCTTTTATGCATCAAATACCACTTCAGCATATTGTATGAAGTAAGAAAAAAGTGCAGCAGCTACAATAGAAATAGAAACATCTCTTATTGTACAATCCACCCCACTAGGCCTGAGTGAACAAGTACATAATCGTATTGCTAGCCAAGAAAAAAACAAAAAGTACTTGAAAAACAACTGGACAACTGCTCTTGATTAAAATTCTTAAATAAAACGAGAAAATATATTTGTTTAACATGAGGAAAACTAAATCTATCTCAGCCCCAAAGTTAGAGCTACATTTAAAGGGAAAACAGTTAATGTATCCCTATTAAAACTATGCATGACACAGTTATGAACAACCTCAGCACTGTTTCAAAGCCCTGGAGCGAGAAGCCAATGCACTTGGCAAAAGAAGTATAAGTGGTGTCTTATGGGAATAAGGATTTAAAACCATCATTATCAAAATGCTTATATAGCCCAAAACCTCAAAAATTAATTTTTACATATATGGTCATATCAAAGATTCTATGAAAGAAAATGGTGTATTTAGTAGCAATGTAAAATAAAAATGGGCCTGGTGATACAGCTCAGTGGTAGAGCACTCACCATTCAAAAGACCCTGGGAGCCATCCTCAGCAATTCAAAAAATAAAAGATGCCTGAGAATAAACGTACCGAGAAAATATGCAAACACTGTGTAAAAACAATCCAACAAACCCTTACAACATGAATGAAGTTTATAGAGGAACTTCACAGGCCATATCCTCAGAAACGCAAGGCGACATTACAGACATATCAATGTTGTTTTAATAAAAATGCCCCAGGGGATGGAAAGATGACTGAGCCGCTAAGACCACTGGCTGCTCTTCCAGGTGATCTGGGCTTCCTTGGAAGCATCCAAATCATTGATAGTTCACAACCAGCAATGACTCCAGTCCCAGAAGATCTGACACCCTCTTCTGGCCTCCATGGGGATTGCACATATGTGGCACACAGACATACAGACAAAGCACCCACATACATACTAGATAGATAGATGGATAGATGGATGGATGGATGGATGGATGGATAGATGATAGATAATATATAGATAGATGAATGAATGAATGAATAAATGAATAAGTGTTTAATATCCCCAAGGATTTTTTTAAGTTAAACATTGTTTTAACTAAGTATGGAATGTAGCTTAGTTCAAGTGTCTGCTTAGTATGCAAAGGGGCCTAGGTTTGATCCTCAGCACTGAGGAGGGAAGAGGCATAAATGTTTGCCAAGCATGGGGAGGCATGCCTGTAACACCAGCATTTGGGAGGTGGAGGCATTAGGATTACAGGTCTGGCCCAGTCTGAGCTGTAGAAAATGACTTTTGAAAGCAAGAACAAACAAAACATCTAAGGTCTTTAAAGCATAAAAGTGTGTGTGTGTGTGTGTGTGTGTGTGTGTGTGTGTGTGTGTGAATATTAAAAAATTTGAGGTGAGTGATGAATTTAAAGTCTAGTGCAAAGACTCATTAAGATGAATTACATAGTTTCCAGTAAAAGCAAGGTAACAATTAGCTCATGGATAAGCATGAAACAAATAGAACAGAATTGGAATCTGAAATGGTTTCTATTGTGTATAATAATTTTGTATGTTATAAAGATGGAATTTCAAAATGTGTTGTATAAATTTTCAAGTATCAACTAAGTGCTATATTTCAAAAGTTGGAATTTAAAATCCAACTCCAAATTTGACCTTTTTATTTTGTTTTGTTTGTCTGTTATCTGAGGAATAGAACCTAGACGATAGAGCAGGCCAAACCTTCAAACAGGCTAGTGTCAGTGCCCTGTGGTGGGGGTACATGGCTTTAACCCAGCACTTGGGAGGCAAAGGAAGTTGGATCTCTGAGTTCAAGGCCAGCCTGATCTACAGAGTGAGTTCCAGGACAGCCAAGGCTACACAAGAGAAACCCTGTCTTGGAAAACCAAAAGAAAGAGAGAGAGAGAAATAAGGAAAGAAAGAAGGAAGGAAGGAAAGAGAGAGGGGGGATAAAAAGAAAGGATAAAAAGAAAGAAATGAAAAGGTGTCAGGATTGTTTGATAGCCATTTAGAAAACAATAGTTACTTCTGTAGAAAGTGAAATAGAATTATTTTGAGTCTAGAATGATTAAGAATAATTACAGATAAAACTTTTAAAAGTAAATATCATGAAGTAAAAGAAAAATCAAATGATGAGAATTAAGGATTTATTTTTATTTACATGTATTTGTTTTTTTTTAATGTCCTTGCATATTTTCTGTGCGTGTATGTCTGTGCATGCAATGCCTGCAGAAACCAGAAGAGGGAGTTGGATGCCGTGGAACTGAAGTCACAGCTGGTTGTATGCCCTCCAATGTGGGTGCTGGTTCTCTATGAGAGCAGCACAGCTTCAGTCTCACATTGGGTGGGTGGGAGGTCCCCTAAGTCATATCATAAAGGCGTAATGTAACGCATCTGAAAAGAGAAATTAATAACCTGACACCAGAAAGGATTTGAACAGGCAGTTGTAAAAGAAGTGGTGCCTAACATCATCTCACTTGGAGTGAAGAAAATACCAGCTTCCTTAACAGTATTGAAATGTCTGTAAGATAGTCGAAGTGGGCTAGTGATTGTGCAAACGACACAATCCTGGAGGGCAGCATCATATTAACTGCTAGCCAGTGATGTCCCACTCCTGGGGACCTGACCCACAAAGCATAGCCATGTGAGGCTGATGCACACACCCAAGTGGTGAGGCGTCCATAAGAACAACAAAAAATGCCCACAAGAGCAGACTGGCAATCAGCTCCGGTATGTTTATACATATGCAATATCAAGACGCTCTTTACTGTTTGTTGATGAAGATGCTGTCTACGTAATTATAGGAAAAGCTCGCTGGGTTGGCTTCCTGGGGCTGCCTCAGCAAACTGCTGTAACTGAGGTAGGTGGCTTTACAAAACAGAAATGCACACTGTAATATGAGTAAATACTTTGTGCACTTGAATGGCTAAGGAAAAGGAGGTGAATTTTTTTTTTCATGAATCATTCCATTCATTTACATCTCACATGATATCCCCCTTCTTGGTTACCTCTCCACAACTCCCCTATCCCATCTGCCCTTTTGCCTCTATGAGGGTGCCCCCTACCCCCCCACACACCTACTCCAGCATCCCCCTACACTGGAGTATCAAACCTCTACAGGACCAAGGGCCTCCCCTCCCACTGATGTCACACAGAGCAGTCCTCTGCTACGTATGTATCTTAGCCATTGCAGTGTCCATTATATTATTATAAATATATGCACCTTGCTTCAATTCTGGATTGTTCTTTGAGTTCATTGCTCCACATTGTACCCTGACATATATGCCACTAAATCAGATGCTATACGGGCATAGTTCCCTCCCCTCATCTTCAGTCTAGGAATTCAGATATTGCTTCAGTCATCTTACAAGGCTGAGCACTGAGATTTAGGCACTGAGATCTCACGTGAGATGCTCAGCATGTGTTTGCAGACAGTATTTAACAGCGTTAAAGACTCTGGATGAAATGCCTGCGGGCTTAAGCCTTGGATCTACCTCTCACTAACAGCAGGATGAAAAGTGTGTTCTTTAAATATTTTTAAGTCCTAGTGTCCTTGTCAACATGTTTCTTTAAAATATGGACACCTGGATGGTTCATTTCAAATGTAGAGACAAAGTATGTCCTCTGCAGCTCCATGTCTCTGATTACCAGGTGATTTTGCTCTTAAGACTTTTCTTAATGCATAGTACAAATTCTGTCAAATTCTATTCAATACAAAATTCCTAAATTCACTATGAAATCCACATGAAAATATCTTGGCTTTAAAATGTGCTCTATAAGGTGAGTTCAAAGGGCACAATATACCATAATAAAATTATTTATGAAGCTCATCAGTATGTATGACTGCTTTATGTCAAATAAAAATGTTTTCATGTGGTGCTGGAGAGATGGCTCATCAGTTAAGAGGCACTGGCTGCTCTGCCAGAGGACCCAGGGTGATTCCCAGCACTTACAAAGCAGCTCACACCTGTCTGGAACTCCAGTTCCAGATGAGCCTATGCCCTCTTCTGGCTTCTAAGGGCACCAGGTGTTCACATGGTGCATCAACAAACAGGCAAAGCAAACAGTATATGAAAGAAATATTTTAAATGTTTCTTTAAAAAATGGAAATGTATTTCCTTATAGTTGTGGAATTCGAAGTTTTAATCAAGGTGTTCATATGGCCACATGCTTCCTGAGAGCCCCGGAAAGGATCTGGTCGGGTTCCTGTCTTGCTGGTGGTAATCCATTACAGTCGTCAGTCTCCCTTGGGTTGGGAACATAAGCGTAGTGTTTCTCCATTATCACATGGCATCCTCTATCACATTAGGTGAAAGTGGTTGAGGGTACAGGCAAGAACATGGAGGGCAAGGAAGGGGGACAGGATGAAAACACATTCATGCATCTATGAAATTCTAAAAACAATATTCTTTTTTTTAAAAAAGGAAATCAGTGTTTGCTTAAATAGCCGTGAGCCGTGAGTCATTTAGACGAGCCCAACCACCACAGTGAGGAAGGTACCAATAAGCCTACATACATCACAGCATACAGAACAAGCTAGCTTAGACTAAAGACAGAAGTCCACAGTGCTTCTGTTTGCATCTGTTATGGAAAGACTCCTGGGAAATCAGTGGGAAGACTTAGTTACACAGAGGGGCTTTTGCGACTTGGATTAGGGGCTGCGGAGAAGAAGGAAGTACTAGGAGTCGTTTGATGTTAGCCTATGTTCTGAATCACAGACTGCACTGGTCCATAGATTTCTGTTAAGAGGGTGAAATAGTGAGATCTGCAGTGTTGACATGGGAAAAGGGGGTTCCCTGGAGCAAGACACACAGCCAGGAGACAGACAGGCAGACAGAGGCCCTCAGAGCAGCTCTTCAAATGGGTCGGTAGAACGAGAGGTCCACTTCATCTCATCTCTCTGTTTCCCAAAGGCTGGTGTCTGCCGAAGCTACGGGGGAACAACTTCAAATGTCTTCAGTCCCACATGGAAAATTTAACAAAGGCAAACGATTAGTGATCAAGCCTTTCAGAGTAAAAGAATGGCTTTTCTTTCCCCAGATCTTCAAAAATCAAACACCTCTCCTATTAGTAGACAGGAAGATAGGAGGGACCTCTGACTTTGTTAGCTGTATAATTCAGGTACTGTTTTTGAAACTTTGAGTAAAAATGAGGAATTCTTTTTTTATTTAACTTTTTATCCATTTTTTGTGAATTTCACACCATGCATCCCAATCCTACTCATCTCTCAGTCTCCTTACTTGCCCTCTGCCCTTGCACTGCCCCCAAAGGGGAAAAATATCTAGTTGTAGAAGCTGTTGTATGTCACCATAGTACACCCTTCTGTCCACACTTCTTCGCTTTCAAATGTTTACTGCAATGAATCATTGGTCTGGTTCGAGGCCTCTGGCTTTTGCTACACTATCAATACTGGATCCTCACTGAGACTGGTCTTAGATATTCTGCTGTTGTCTTGTGCCATGGAGCTCCTGCCGCCTTGGATCTCTGTAGGACTGGCCACTTCACACACAGTTCATATTTGGGGTAGATGTTGGGGTGAGCCAATTCAAAGCCCTAGATCTGAGTCTGGGTAGCATGTGAGCTAATCAGCCCACCAGCTCTCCTACACCCACACCACCAGGGCAAGCTCCCCAGCACTCAAGCTGCTAGCTCACCCAATGCTGCAGCTGCCAAGAGGCAGAGCCAGCTCTCCCACTTCCATGCTCTTGGACCAGCTCACCTGCACCCAAGACAGTAGGGCCAGCTCTACTGTGTTGCCTAGACAAGGGGCAGGTTCCAATCTCTAGAGTGTTACAGCTGGCAAAGGGGTAGAGTCAGCTTTCCTTCCTGCCATAGGTGATGAGAAGCAAGGGGGTGGGGTGAGGAGGACATTCCTCCCTCACCCACCACATGACACCGCAGAGCAGATAAGCTGTGGGGCCAGCTTTCACATGCTCACCCACTGAGGGCCAGCTCATACCCTTGCCACCAGGGTCAGTTCTACTGTGCTATCCAAGTGAGGTGCAGGGCCTTTCTCCCAAGTACTACAGCTGGTGAGGGGTAGGGTGAGCTCTCCTCCTCTCATGAGGAATTATTCTTAAGGAAATCATTTTAAAGGTACAAGTTAATGGACACAATCATTTCAGTGTTATCACAACCCTGTTTCAACTCACTTGTTTTGCACACAAATGTATATAATAAAACCCTAAATCAACATCTCTGGTGTAGACTTGCCTTCTGGGTGCTGCCTGCACATGCCTGTGTCCATGTTCAACAACTCAATACATTTAAGAAGAAGCAATAAGCCAGGTAGAGAGGCACACACCTGTAACATCGTCACACAGAACATCAGGGGAGGAGGGTCAAGAGCCCAAGGCCAGCACCAGCTACAAAAAAAGATCTTGAAAAGATCATAACCAAATGGACACACACACACACAAAAGGTGAATTAAAATGAAACTACTTGTTACTTCCTCTCAAATCTGCTCTTCTAACAGTTCTTATGGCTGCTCCTGACACTGTTACTGAAAGACTCTTCTCTCTCCCTCCCCCTCATCCAATTGATTACCGAGAGCTGTCAATGCTGTCTCATAAATAACTCTGCTATTCATTTATGTACTGGATTCCCACTGACTCTTTCATTACATCTTATCTGCGATTCCCGAGTTGTGCAATCCATCTTCTGCATTAGTATGGAACTGATGGTTGCAAAATGAAAATCAATGTCACAGCGACATTTAAAATTCCTCTTATGGGTTTCTAACACTTTCATTCTATACAATGGAAGCTCTGAAAACACTTGCTAAATGAAAAAGAAAATTAACAAGTGCATCACAGACAGGGGACAGACATAGTTACAGACATCTTCATATGTATTAGCCATAAAATAATTGTTAGAACACCACCCAAATAAAGCTATTTGCCAGTTCTTAATCTCAAAAACAAATCTCCATATGGAGTCAATTACTATAGATGGATTTCTATTTTTCTTTGTAAGCGCCTTGATTTTATTTTACTAAATCAACCAGGAACCATGATTGCAATTTGTATAAAATTTTGGAATCAAATACACCAGTAAATACTAACAATCATAATAACCACAGTGGGATTTCTGCACAGCACACACACACACAATGGATATAGAGTCTCCCAGTGGCGATTTAAATTCAGAATTCTTTCAGCTTCAAATCCGTGGACACGGAGCTCTCCCTAAAATAGATGACTAATTCTCAGGCACTAACTTATTATTCCGTACACATTCTCTCTGTGCATACCTAAATACATTTCTGTAATGCTAAAGCATTCTGAGTTGGATAGCACTCATCTTGCTATAAATTTAAATGCAGCCTGACCTGTATTTCTATGAACGATAAAAATGCTACTTGGGCAATCTAGCTTGTGCAGTTAATCAAGAGAATTGTGTCTTTAAGAGTATCCTAGCAACATGTCTGCAGCTAAGGACCACCCAACTGACACTACCCATGGATTTAATTATGCCGCTGGACTCCATCAAACTTTCTAGTTCATCAAAAGGACACTTAAAGACAGAAACAAAAATTAAGCTACCACTGAAATGGCTGGGGAAGAGGAGAGAAAGGAGAACTGCATAGGCAAACGAGACCACGAGAGCATGTTTCTGAGCAGGCAGAAGAGTAAGAGAAAATGAACAAAGTTCCAGGTCCAGTGGAGGGACCAGAACCAACGCATTAATTACTTCGGAGACTGCTAGTCCCCAGGCAAAAGTTGTACTGGGGTAATCACAGTTTCAGAAATATGTTCAAAACTTGTAACAGTGCTACAGTTTCACTGGCCTGCCCAAGGTACAGTTTCTGGAGCCTGTGCCTTGAAGAAAATACTTGGGACACATCAAGAATCACCAGGAGTAATTATTTCCATCATCATAACCACTACCTCATCTCCACTGTATTTTTTTTAACATGGTTCCATGTTTGGTACAATAACAAATTCCACATAAACAAGTTTTACAAAAAAAACAGGTCTGTCTAAGATGAAATGGTTTGTTTGTTTGACTTGTAGTAAGCCAGGAAGCCAATGAAAGACATGTGGAGATTTGCATTGCAAACAAAATCCTACCTCATAAAAACCCAATGGAAATTGACCGTTTTATTAGTTAGCTGTGCAGAGACACCATGACCACAGCAACTCTTATAAAGCAAAACATTTCGCTGGGGGGTGGTTTACAGTTCCAGAAGTTTAGTCCATTAATCCATTACCATCCCAGGGGGAACAGTAACAGTGTACAGGAGATACCTACATCTGGAGCCACAGGCACCAGGGAAGTGAGACACACTGGGCATGGCTTGAACATCTAAGACCTCAAAGTCTGTTGCAGTGACTACTTCCTCCAACAAGGCCACACCTCCTAATACTGCTACTCCTTATGGGCCTGTAAGGGCCATTTTCTTTCAAACTACACAACCATAAATGACACAGCATTTTCCCAGGTGCTCAAGAATGCACAAGAGTTCAAGTAATTATTTACTTTTACATAAACCATCTCCTGCATGCAGACTAATCCTTTTAAAAAATTTTAGTGTTTAAGTATTTCACAAGTTTTTGGTTGGATTTTAAGAACACACACATGAACAGCACAGATATGTATATGCATACATACACAATTTTCTAGACTTTCAAAAAAAACCCTAAATTTTTAATACTTGTTAGCTTAAGTAATTGTATATTCATATAGAATATCAAACTTAAGCCACTAATTAGTCCTCCTTGAGGGAATATTATTCATTTTCAAGGTTTTTGTTTCCCCCCTTTTTTTTTCAAATTTTCTGACATACTAGCCAGAAAACTGACAGTAAGAGACCACAACAAGTTGTAGCCATTAAATAGATAATAATTTCTGGACTGTGGAGATGGCTCAGCAGGTAAAAAGCACTTGCTATACAAACCTAGTGAACTGAGTTTGACTCTCCAGAACCCACACAAAAGCTGGATGCAGTAAGGTATAAGTGCTTGTAATCTTGGCACACTACAGGGAGACAGGTGACAAAGAAGGATCTCCAGGCGTGACCAAGCCAGCTGACCTCAGCAAAGAAACTATGTCTCAAAGTAGACTAAGGATGTAAGCACTCATGTAGCCTTATCTCCACCCATAAACATCATCACCTTCACGCACACGCACACACACACACACACATACACACACACACACACTTTTGAGATAGTTTCTTTCTAAGGAACGAGCATGCAATGTGAGGCACAGAGTCCCCATATCTCATCTGTACACTGGCATTACAAGCTCCAAGCACCAGATCTGAATTTGCAAAACACTGCAGCCATTCCTGTACATAAAAGAACACCTCCTTTCCCTTTGCTTTCCCTATAAAAGTGGTTCTCAAATTCCAGCTGTATCTATCGGGATGCCCTCAAGGGCTCATTCAAATACAGATGCACTCTGATGCTATCTCGACACAGGAGGCTTAGAGCATAGCTGTCAACGGGCATCTTTGCCTAGCTTCCACGTTTCAGCAATTCTGGGGACACATGAAAATTACTGCCTGAAGCATAAAGCAGATCGATTTAAATGTTGCTCAGTTTGTTCAAGAGAAAAACAGTATGCTGTCCAGAGAAACTATGCCCTGCCTAGGATGAGGTATGCTTAGATATCTACAGGACACTAGACTTGAGGGGTCATGGACCTTACTGTTCTATACAAATGCCCTGGACACAACACATTTCCTGGTCGGTGCTTTTTGGGTCTATTGATTTTACATCCTTTTGGAAATTATTTTAAGTGGCATGTGGGTTTGTGCTCATTATTTGAAGGATTTACTCCTGTCCCAAATATTACCCATAGCTCATAGATTAGAAGCACATAGTTTCAGGCATCCATCACCGATTGTATATGAACTCTTGATTTCCTGTATCAGGGTAAAAATCAGACATAACAATACCCTGTTATACAGACTGTATGAAAAAAAAATGTACCTAGCCAGAATCAATTCCTACTGCACAGGACATAGATTTTCATCAGATCCGTTAGTGGAGACAGGCAGCAAGTTCTCTGTAGCCCTGGAATTCAGGGGATTCCCCAGCCCTGCTGCCTGGGTGGCATTCTCTCGCAGAGTCCAGCACAGAAAATGAATATATCGCTGCATGACATAAGCAATGACCCTTCTGCCAGTTTGTAGACAGTTTAGGGAGATAGTGCCGGCTGAAGGGATCACTGTACTCTGCTTGAGGAAGACAGGCAATCCCTTGGCTTCTGATGTCTCTGTGAGTACAGCCGAGAAGCAAAATTCTGTGCAAACCCACTTCTCCCACAGCTGCAGGCTGTCCCTTCACAGAAAAGCCAGATGGCTTCTCTGGAGGGGCTGCAGCCTCGGCACGAGTCAAGAAAGGCAAGAGCCATCTCACCCAAAGATGGCTAAGAACATGCCTACCTTTTCAGCTATTTAAAAGACATTTGGATGGTGATTAATGCTTTGAGTATGAATGTGGTGAGTACATTTGTGTTTACTGTGTGTGTGTGTGTGTGTGTGTGTGTGTGTGTGTGTGTGTGTGTGTGTGTAAGCCAGACACTGACATAAGGTATCTTCCTTGATCATTCTTTTGCCAAAACTAAGCCCATCCATTTGATTTGGTTGGTCTAGCTAGCTTGTTTGTCCCAGGGATCCTTTCTTCCCATCCCCTGTGCACAGAGACAACAAGCAGACAATCGCTTTCCTTTATCCCTTTAGTCATCTCTCCAGCCCACGTATGTATCTCTTAAACACAGAGCCGACAATACTATCCCTCTTATGACATGCTTCCTTCTACTGTTTTCTTCTCCTAAAAAACATTCAATTGATTCTCATAAGCATATAGACAGAACTTGAAGACAAATTATCTGATGAAAATTGTAATTTGTAAGCAGTCAAGTCTAACCTATTTCCTGACCTCAAAGCCAAATGTGCTTCTATCCAGTTTTGACGAATTTCTAATTTTTATTTTGGGTTATGGACTGACTTAATATATTCACAAATGTAGAGATAAATGCCAGAAATAAACTATTAATTTTTTAAACGAGAAAAGTTTTTTTTTTATTCTTTGAGAATTTAATACACACATATAACTTTTTTTTAAAACTACATTCAAACACAACTCCCCTCAGATACACCCCCTCCCAACATCATGTCTTTTAAGAAAAATCAACTCCAGTTTATGTAGCCCATATGCTCATGGGTATTGGGTTGGGCCAACCACTGGATCTGAGTGAACCTACCTACCCGAGGCTGCACTCTTAAAGAAAACTGACTCTCCCCAGCAGCCATCAACTGTCCAAGGTGCTTCATCAGAGGGGCTGTGCCTTCCCATTCCTGAGCTTGTCCTGAGCAGGCTAAGAGCAGAGAGTCCATCCTTCCCTGATTAAGGCAGCCAGCACAGAGAGTGGGTATATCATTGCAAAACATGGGCAATGACTCTTCTGCCAGTTGGTAGACATTTTAGGGAGATAGTGCCAGCTGAAGGGATCACGTAGATGTGAAGCTATCAAATTATTCTTACCAAAAGATTACCTGAAAACAAGACAAAGCAAAAGTAATCGATTTTGTAGAAGCTAATTTTATAGAGTATTGATGCACAATGGGGTTTTGTTTGCTTGCTTTTTTTGTACTGAGTGCAATATTCTACCTATGAAATCTGGGTATACGCTGTCACATGGGCGACATGCTTGCCTCAACTCTAAAGATAGCAATGACTAACAAAATACCAGCTACTCAGGCAAAGGCCCTGCGAAGAATAAATGAGCCGAAGGACAGACACAACGGACACAAAGCAGTAACTGTCATCTCGGGCATTTAAAAACGATGCTCTTCCCTCTCCTTAATTCCTTTTCCACAACAACAACAAAGCAGCCCACCTCTGAGTGCCTGTGGCTCTCAGCATAGTTTTGGGTATGTCAATGCACCGACCATGTATACAAGCCCCACAAAATAGACTGCCTCAAGAGCAGAGCTTTGCAGAGAGGAAAAGGGAGTTGCGGAGGTTCCAAAGCTTGTCCAGACACATCCACCGCAGCACATGTGGGGCGTGAATTATTCACTCAGGCAGCCTAAGGCCCAGCATTGTCCACACTTTTAATCTCTGTGAGGCTTTCCCTTTGCCTCATGCCACAAAACCTGTCTTGAGAAAACTCTTCCCAAGTTCTTTTTCTGCTCTTCTATAGAAGAGCTCATAGCGCTAAATAAAGGACCAGTAAGTACAGACCCAAGACACGGTGTCTTCAGTATGGATACCTTGTGGTTGAGGGCTTAGAAGCTTAACTGCTTGTGCCTTGTGTGCCCAGTTTTGGGTGTGTATATGTGTGTGTATCTGCTCCACTTTTTCAATTATTTACCTCAATTATCATAATTAGCTATAATAACAGCAGCCGTTTATCAAGTGGTTTTGATGTGCTGGGCACTTGCTGGAGCATTAGCCCCTGTGTGTGGTTCCCTTACTTATAACCACGATAAGGACCCCAGAAGACCATTATGAACTGAGGAAGTCACAGCCCACAGATACAAGTTGCCATACGAGGGCAGCGCCTACAGGGTGAGACTCCGCCCTCTCTACTCACCTCAGTAAGAGGAGAGCACTTTCAAATTGATTTTTTTTTTTTTTTAAGCTGACTTTAATGTTTAAAGGGTATGTAGTGTGAAGCTGAGAAAAAGGCTTGCCGGGTGTTCTCTTTGCGGAGTCAGGGTAATCTCTATACGGCTAAAGCCTTCCCAGGGACACCAGCTTGGAATGTGAAGTGAAGATGAGGAGACCCAGGGTCAGCCACGAAACAGGCTGTGTTCCCCACTCAGCTTCATCCTCCCCACCCGCACCTTCGCTTTATCACCACGTGAAGTATGCGGCATTGCGGGAGCTATTAAGGTCGAAGAGATCAATTAGAACTATAATTAATTGATAAGATACCCACACTGTCCAGCCTGAGTTAGTACAAATTCATGCGCTTCAACTAAAAGTGCTGAACAAAATAAGGGGGAAAAATTAAGTAATAACCTTCCGGATGGACCCTGCTTCCATGGCCCGTCTCCCAAACATAAAGTGTCATTCAAATAAAGAATCACGGTGTGTTTAAACTTTTTATTAGTAAGAGTTCTGAGTACAAATAAATTTAACTTGACATTTAGAAAAAACTGATTTGCTCTCTAAGTTCTGTACATTTTAATATCAAATTTTAATACTAAACATCATAATGCCTTTAAGCTTTTTAACTTAATTTAATAATTCTTTGTTTCATTGGGTTAAATAGACTTTCAAGTAGAAAAAGGCATAAATATAATGAAAGTAATGAATAAAAATTTTTCTGGAAAAAAAAACAATTTAAAAACCTTAAAATTATAATACTTTGGTAGAAAACTTATAGCCACAAACAAAATTAACATTACATAATGCTTTATCAAGAACTGTATCACAAATAACATGTTTACATATATTACAATGATCTGCAATATAGTGAATGCTTATTGACAGAAGACCGGAAATCCCCTTTTGAGAAAAGTTTTAAATATTATTAGCACTTTAGGGAGAGTTTGCTCCCCCCAAAAATGACAAGAAAATACAGCTGTGAATTAGGACTGGCCAGGGAAGGCTTATCTATCAAGTATCAGCAGAGGAGCCCAGACACCAGTGCAGCTCTTTCCCCTAATCAGTATGCATGCCTTGCATAAGACGCACTCTATGAACAAGCAGACACACTGCTCAGGTCCCCCAGGTTACACACAGGGTTTCTCCTCAGCTGATAAAGTACTGCTCCAACAGACCAGACCAAGTCAGCAAATGCCTCTGCAGCTGTCCTGAACTGAGTGCGAGGAGACCCATGCCTGTCAACAGCAAACTACTGCATCTACTCAGCAAAGGCAGGAGCCCCAGTTCGAAAAAAACTTCTTTGTGAGGCTGCGTCAACATCAGTCCTGTAAACTCAAGAGTAGCACACTGCTGTCTCCTGAGTTGGAGCACAAGTTCACGTCTTAAAAATATGTATTAAAATTTCCAAACATATCACTCTGGAAACATAATTGAGTTGAAAATCATTCTGTGTTGGGCTGGCATTTCTTCTACGGCCTGTATCTGGTAGGGAATCTTCTGCCTGGTCACCGGAACACAGAATGTCCAGGAGAGGATGGACAGTGTGTCCAAGCCTCCTGCAGCCACAGAGGGGGATGCCATTGAAGCAACCATGTCTCCTGTGCTCTGGAGTGATCCACGCAAGAGGCCAGCAAGGCAGCAGTGAGTGACTTCAGGCCTGCAACTGAGGAGGAGTGTGTACTTCAGTACCTGGGGATAGTTCCACAAGAAAAGGAAGTCCCAATGTTACTGTCATCTGCACTCAGGAGTGGCTTGGCTCTGTCACCTCAGACAAGGGCACAGCTCCTAAGTCCCACTGCTGTCTGCCGCCTGAGGTCTTTCATCCCTACTGGAGACCCTCACTTTCCACTTAGCCACCAGAAGGAAAACAATACCTAGGCTCACTGAGGTTGGATCAAAAATAAGAGGGAAAAGAAATGAGGAAGATTCTAAGTCAAGTAAAATTTTCCACAGTGCTAGCTCAGTGAGACCTAGCTGTAATAACAGAAAAATAGTTAAGCAACAACTTTCCTTTGGGTTCATTTCAAAACAAAAAAGCATTCTTAGCCACGTGGCTTTGTGGTGCAGCACTACTTGTTTAATTGTGCCATATTAACCACTAAAAATTACTCCCTCCTAAGGCTACTTTACCATTGAAAGTTTAAATGTTTATAATAAATACTGTATTAAAATACTTTAATATTTACAATTGAAAAAATATATGTACTCTGTGTGCTCCAGGCAGTCATCTGAGGGTGACCTCCTCAATGTCCTCGTCAACAGAGTCAACGGCCGTGACTGCCGGCTTGTTGCTTGTGTGCTTCAATCGGTGTCTATTTGGATTAAAACTTCTTCCTTCGCTGAGGAAAAGGTCTTCCTCTTCATCATCAGGCTCCCGGACTCTGGTGCTTCTGTCCCCAGAGAGGAAATGAAGAGTGTCCAAGTCACCTCTGCTGGCAGCAGGGAAATGTGAGTCGGTGCTCTTGGAAGAGACAGTGGTGTTGCTGGCACTGGGGCCAAACAGCTGCTCCATCAGGGTCGCCTTTTTCTCTTTTCTCGAAATCAAATCTAAATTGTCTTTGCTTAGGCTGTCAGAACTGTTACTTTGGAAATCTAAAAGGCTGCTTTTTTGGCTAGGTGGATTTGACTTCCCTAATGTTTTTCCAAACGAAGGCACATAGCTACCAAATGAAAACTCATCTGGAGGAGTGGGACTTCGGATTGGTCCTGGACTCCGGCCTTCTCCCCTGGGAGAGAAAAAATTCACGTCCTGCAAGTGTTGTCCATTAAATGATCTGTCTAAGGACTCAGGGAACGTGTAAGGTCTGGGGCTTCTGTCTGGAGGGTGCAGCTTGGATTCAAAGTTGGGTAGCAAAGGCAAAAGGGGCCGGCTGAGATTCTGAGGCTCTTGGAGTTCTTTGTTGATTTCGTTCAGTTTGGCAAGAAGCATTTCTGTCTTTAGTCTTTCTGCCTCATCTTCGAATTTATCAACAGACTGAGCTTGATAATTTTCCGCCGGGAACTTTCCAGCTTCCAGCACCAGCTTCTCTGTTCTCTCGAGCAAAGATGACTTGCCTTTCACCTGATCAAGCTCTTCTCTTTCCCATTCTGTATAAAATGAAATTTTAAAAAAGGAATTTTAAAGCAATAAGTATTTTTAAATATGAAAATTCAGCTACCATCTTCTGAAAAATGTCTTTTACTCTACATTTGACATTCTAAGAAAGGTGTAATGGACATTGTAATATTTTGTTTCTATACTTGACATTCTGGATTAGAAAATAATTTATACAAATTGCACTTAAGGGTCCCATGGCACACTTTGGTCTTCAGTGTAGCAGGAGAAGGTTCTCTATGGAGTACTGTCCAATTCATGATGTGTGACGAGACACACAGAGCAATGAGCTTACACATAAATTCTTGGCTGTCCTGAGAAAGCAACACTTACATATATCTCAAATATTAAGTGTATCAACTCAAATCAAGACAAAAATCTCAGTTAAATCTCAAATGAAGAGCATTTTTTTTAAAAAAGAGGTATATACTCATCAAAAATATTAATTTCAATCCAAGAGGTAGTGGTGTAATGCCTTTAATCCCAGCACTCAGGAAGCAGAAGCAGGCGGATATCTGTGAGTTCGAGGCCAGCCTGGTCTACAGAGTGGATTCCAGGCTACACAGAGAAACCCTGTCCTGAAAAACCACCACCAGCACCAGAGTAAAAAGCCCTAGAGAATTAAACACAATTTACAATCAAGGTCTTAGGGAAGAAACTGCTTCTAGAACACTCAAACTCATGTTTACCAACAAGATCACACTTTGGACAACAGATGAGGTAAATGTGTCAGGGAGCTCCTGAGTCTGGGAGCTGTAATGGAGACTGTAAGAGAATGTCTGTGCTTGGAACAAACACGTGCCACAGTCTCAGGGGACGTGCTGGGAGGTGCAGAATTCATTTGTAAGGGTTCAAAGGGTTTTTTGTTTGGTTTTGTTTCTTTTTTGTTTGGTTGTTGTTGTTTTGGGCCTTTCTTGGCAGTTTTCTATAATTTTGAAGTCATTTTCTAGTCAAAGAATTAAAATATCATAATTTTAGCACACCGCATACATTCTGGTATCATTCTGGTATCATCAGATCACCTATATAGAACAGGGGCTGGGGAAGAGCCTAAGGAACCAGGCCACAGTCTTCGCTCATTTTATTACTTTTTCTTCTTCTTCTTCTTGTTCCCTAAAATGAACTGCCAATCACAATTTTCCAGTCTGTGGCTTAACCCATAAAAGCATCTTGCTCGGCCTCTGGCCCACAGTGATACAAACAGCACTTTCCATGCAATATGCATATTAACAACTTCAAGTAACAATTGCATCATAAATTTCTGTTCCGTGCATTTCAGCTCAAAGCAAACAAACTCAAAAGATTTCTCTATATGCAACTACCATGGAACTAAGTGGGATATGGAAGTTAGTCTCGGACCCCTGGGACCCACATCTCTAGCAACTGTGATCCAGATGGAAATGAACTTCATTTCCATCATCTAAACTGTGTGAACTGCCTCTCCAAGCTGATGAGCAATGCTAGCAAAGATCTATCTACAAATTAAAAACAAACAACAATGACGAGAACACGCAGGGCCTTGCAGAGCACTGGCTATTGTGTTTCAGTTAGCCCATGACTCAGTTCAAGGACAACGCAAGACAGGGTGCTCTCAGTTCTTTCTCAAGGTTTAGCCACCATGCGGGAAGTTTTTTCCTCTTTGATTAAACATTGCTTCATCTAAACTCACTGGAGTTGATTTGCTCATATTTCCCAAGCCCTAGTAGCAACCTGCAGTCTTCGTTTCCTTTCTTTCCTAACTCTATTCAGCTGTCCAGAGTCCCCGTTTTCCACCCTCTGCTGCTGCCTCCGCCTCTTCCTGTTCGCTGCAGCCACCTGTCAGCCCACCCACTGCCCCCACACACTCTTACCACTCTCAGGCTTCCCGGCCTCCTGCTTTGCAGCACATGCATCCTGATCTTCAGCATACTTTCCTCCTTGTTCCAAAACTGAACTTAGAATCTCTGATCCATGTTCGTTGCGCTCCTGGTATTCCAGGTACTGTTATGCATCCAAAAATGCAAATTCATATGGAAAGGAGGGGGAAACAGACTTTAAACTCAGTGGATCATCCATTAAGCATGATCACCAAGTTACAAATTAAATCAAATCTTCACTTAATAAATTAATGAATCACAAGTTACCATGTTTAGAAAGATTCTCAAAAAAGAAAAGATTATCTTTTAATTTAGCTAAAATCTTAAAGAGAAAACAAAGATATATTAGAACCAATCAATATAATAAAAATAAAACCAAAAATCTACATAAAACTGTCAAGAGGTAAACTGTAAAGGTAGCTCGGGTTTGTCTATTTTTACAACAAAATGTGATTAATCCAGCTAACTAGAAATGGCTATTACCCAGCTATGGTAGTCAACTACGATGACTGATATTAAATTGCAAAACACAGGCACTGACAGCCACACTGAATAAATCTTTTGCATTTACATTTTGTGTAAAATCTCTAATTAATAATTAATCATGTAGTATTTAACTGAAATGTTATAAACTAACTCACTAGCCGCCACCCTCCCCCCGCCCCCATGACAGTCAACCTTTACTGTCAGTTTAGAATCAGTTGTCTAGGAGATGTACATCTGAGTGTATCCCAGGAGCTGAACTGAGGAGGAAGGCACAAGCTGAATGTGTGGGGACCTACCCTAATGGCTGGGGATGCAAGAGGGAAAGAGAAGGTCTGGCTGAGTGGTCACATTCCTCTCTACTTCTTGACTGTATGTCTCACATCCCCCAGCATGTTGGGGGACATTCCCTCAAGTCAAGAGCCAGAATGCACCCCTTCTTCCATGGGCTGCATCTTATGAGATATTTGGTCACAGAAACAAGCAGGTGCCTAGCACACCTCTCCAGAGGACACAGGAGCATCGAGAGGCGGAATGCATGTATAGAACTTCCGACCACATTTGTGCAAACAGCTTTCTTGGAGTTTGACTCCAGTCATTGTGCTAAACTCACCGAAGGAAGATATTCTGGTCCATCCCATCTGTTTTCATAACAGAGAACTGTCTGTGCAGTGAAAGGAAAGTCTTCCAGCTCCAAGTCTTCAGCGGTCTGTACTCCTTTTGTGCACAGGTCTGTAAAGTCGCTCTGGCAGGATGCTACCGAGAAAACCACAGAAAAGCTTTCCAACGCTGTGCATAGATAGTCAGTTGGCAACATTCATCTCAACGGGAACACACACTTTGTTCATGAAGGATTAACTACCAATTATGTGATTTGAGGGCAATTATACCATAGATGTTAATAATCTTTTGCAAAGTTAATACTTTAAAAATTCTGTAATTCACAGGAGAATTATACTTTTGTTTTAAAAAAGTAAAATTGCACAAATGATATAAACTATGAAGTGAAGTGAAATCTATTTGGGATTTGCTTCAAAACATATTAAGAAGTAGGTGCTTCATACCTAGGAATAACTATATATTTTATGTTATCAAAATTACAGTAAGAAGGTTTGTAAGCTTTTATTAAAATTAAGTTTATTTAAAAAGTGGTACATTAGCATGCTCTGTGATGCTTCAGCACAGGAACATATTGAAGTTTTTCAAAGGCTGTGTAAACTGTATCTTTTTAATTTTATACATTCTATTTTTTTTAATTTATATATATATATAGGTTGTCTGTGTGTCTGTGTGCCAGGTATGTCTGGGTGCTCAAAGAGCCCAGAAGAGGGTGTCGGATCCCCTCGAGCTGGAGTTTCAGGTCACTGTACGGCATCTCACAAGAGTGTTCTGGAAGAACAGCAAGCACTCTTAAACCCCCAAGCCATCTCCCTGTCCCCCTTAAACATGAGTTTAATGTCCTCTCTTTAACAAAGACAAAAGTTGAAAGAAATGTGATTCCTAGTAAATCTGAGCCATAACAAAGGATCAGATATATTCCAAGGACACTCCTTCCCTTCCCCCTTCACTTTAGAAACCATTAGCTACTAACAGCTCCAGCGGCAGCAATAAGCCTACTATACCATGTTTCTTTGCAATTTCTTTCTCTTTCTTTGGAGAGGATTTGGGCAGGCGATTTGCGTAGATGTTTTTTATATCCAATTCTTTCTCCTTTTCCTGAAAACAAACCCAATACAAGGAAGGAAGGTAAGCAGTTTGAAATTAAACATCCTTACCGGTATCTTCTCTATCAAATTGAAATATCTCTAAGTGAGGAATATCCTAGGAGGAGGAAGGGAAGGGGGAGGAGGTGCTGGGGGGTGCTGGGGAGGGCGGAGAAAGGGGAAGAGGAGGCAGGAGGGAAGGGGATGCAAATACCACAGGCTGTACTTCCTCCCCACAGAGTTACTCATGCCTAGCTAGCATCCATGCTTAGCCACAGAGACAAAGGCAGAGCCTCTCTTAAGTATGCATTTTGAGTTACTAATTACTTAAAAGTTGGATTGCACTTTTCAACCCAAGAGCTCTTCACAATATGGGAGTGATGCCTTTTTGTGAGAACTTGGTGATCCAAGAGAAAACTCTATAAGATATATTTCTGCAGAATTCTGAGCAAAATTTCAGTCCATCAATGAACTCTGTAAAATTTAAACATCTTTAACACAATTAACTAATATGAATTGTGTTGCCTCTAAACAAAAGGAACTTTAAAAGCAAGCCCTGTTGGGGTCATGTGTAGAATACTAGATCATTGAAGAGTGTGATGCACATTCTCCTACCCATGATCCTCTTCTAGAACTCTGTTATTCATTTCACTTACATTGTTCCTATTGGAAGAAAACAGTAGTTTTCTTCATTATAGCAATTACATTAACAATGCTTTGTTTCTAAGTGACAGATATTAATTTTTGGTAGATTACATAGTAGCGAATATGAAGGTTGACCATTATTTTAAGTACTAGGTTTTCATGTGATTTATATAGCATGGGAAATGCCACAGTCTAAAAGAACGTGCTTACCTTTAGCTTGTGATGGAGTCTCTGCAGCTCCTTTTGAAGAACTTTATTTTCATCATAAGCCTCAAATGCTCTTTTCCTTTCAGCAAGCAACTGCCGCTGGAAACTGTTTGTGCTCAGCTCCAGGTTTTTCGATAGCTCCTGTGTAACAAAACCAATAGTGAAACACAGGACTTCGGAGTGTCAGACCACATCTTGGTAGTGTGGACAAGACCAGGCTAAGCTTAGTGTTCAGGAGCATAACACAAACCAGGAAACAGGCTCACTGACAGTAGGGAGATGTCTAGATTGGTGATTCTTCCTTGCTTTTCTTGATGATGGGTAATCAATCCTTACACATCTGTCTGCAGCACAGAGTCACGTGAGGGAGCAAAAGACAGAACTGATGAAGCAGGAGCTCCCAGAATACACTGCTGGGCAGTAAATACCAAGGTGGACAAGAACAAACAACACAGGTGCAGAGCTGCACTGGACCAACCTCTCAGGAAACTAGCTGTTCCAATGGTCTCTGAACATGCCTCATCAGGGTTATAAAGAATTCAGATTAAAATGTTTTATCTTCAAATAAGTTGTTATTTGCCTACCTTCTAGATTAAAAACAAAAAGACTTATAAACAAAACATAAAAGCTCACATAAAAAAGGAACTAAAAGGCAGTTATAAGCTTGCTATGGTGCAGTTATCATTGCTGGCATCTCAGAGGTACAGCCTGACATCTCTATGTGCTCGTTCCTCACCACCATAAAATACCAAAGCCACAGACTTTAGTTTCACGGTCCTTTAAAATGGAATCACATTCCATTTGGTAAATGAGCACACTTTACTTAACCAGATTGTTGTCCCAGTTTTTCTGTGCTTCCGGTTTCTCCCATAGTGAATATCCTAGAATAAGTAACTTAAAACATAAATTAATAATTCCTCCAGGGTAATGTTAAGAAATGAAGTTTCTAGGTTCTCACTGAAAGTAAGAACTCCTGTCTTTGAAACAAAAAAAGTGAATAAAAAGCTATTTTGGGGGAAACAACTTAACTGGCTTATATAAATACAGAAACATAATTTTCTCACATATGTATGTGTGTATGTATACTTATATATGAAATATATATATGTATATCACACACATATACACACACATACAAAATTAAGTAATAAGAAACCAAACATCTTAGTTTAAAAAAAAGAAGAAGAAATATTTGAACAGGTAATTTTTCAAAGAAGATAGAGCTATATAGGCACCAAACATGAGGCCCAGAATCATTAGCTGTGGAGAACATGCAAAGCCAAGCCACAGTGAAGGAATATTACCTACTGAAACTAGGAAGTTTAAGTGACAATGGTTCATAGGGATCAATAGCTTCCAAAATCAATCACTGTGTGGAGGAATGTAGGGTGGGGGTTTTCAGGACATAAGTAAGGGCTCTGGTGGCCCCAGCCAGTTGCCTTGGCTTAGCAACTTTCCTCAATATGTCAGTTAAGGAGTTAACGAGGAAAAGTAGAGAAAAACAATTCAGTGTGACTGAAAGAATAGTTGGATAGTTAGACATCATGGACCTCAGAATGATCTTAAGGAAATGATATTGCTTATACTCCAATGGACAAACTTGGGTTAGTAACAATGTTGCATCTGAGAAATGCAACATTAAAGATGTTCTAACCTGAACCTGGTGGTGCATGCCTGTAGTCCCAGACATGGGAAGGCTGAGGCAGTAGGGGACTGAACTGAAAGCCAGCCTGGGTTACATGGTATGATTCTCTCTCAAAAAATCCAAAATATAGCAACAAGGACATAGTACTAAGTTAAAATGTTCTATATAAAAGACCTACATAGGTTGGTACTGTATTCACAACAGGCTGGATCTTGTATTACAGGAGGAAGAGTATAATGGAAATTAAGTCAATAGAAATAACAAACAAAACTGTACTGGGGACAGTAGAATAAAAGAAAGTACTGTATATATGTAAATCCCAAAACTGGTATATTTAGGGCCAAGGGGAATAATGCATGTAACTTCCCCTCAGAAAGTCAGTCTGTGTTTCCACACATGACACAAGAACATAGGGTCCCAAGAAGACATAATACAAAGCAAACATTTTAAATGTTTACAGTAGGTGATTTGGTAAAGGATTTAGCATTCATTGTAGCGTTTCAGATTTGCAACTCTACTTAAGCTTGAAATATTTCTACAAAACAGGTAGCAAGAAAACTGTACCCCTGATTATTTTGGCACAAATCAGGAAGTCATTAAACTGAAGAAAGGAAACATACCACAGGTAAAATGGGATAAAATATGCTCAAGTTTCAAATGACCATGCTGTCCAGCTGGAACCCAAAAGCGACATCCAGAGAAAAGACAAAACATTCTCAAAAAAGATGACAAAAGTTTACACCCTGGTCCTTACTGAAAGAACTCGAAGCCAGAAAGAAGGAGTCAACACGGAGCAATAGTGACGGGCTCAGAACAACGGCAAACCTGGAAAATGCCAGGAGTCACCTTAAAATGAGACCGTCTATCTGACGTTGTACACTCGGGAGTTTGGAACCCTTGTATACCTCAGCTTCTGAGACTGCACAGATGTTTCCTTGCCTGGGGTCAAGGGACCTTTCTACCAAGGACAGCAGAAGGGACTGTACCAGACCAAACCAGGTCAAACCAAACCAAACCAAACCAAACAAGACAAAACCAAACCAAACCAAACCAAACCAAACAAGACAAAACCAAACAAGACAAAACCAAACCAAACCAAACCAAACAAGACAAAACCAAACCAAACCAAACCAAACCAAACACTTTCGAATTCTGCCTTGCAAAAGGTCCTGAAGAACTGGCTGCAACGTCACCTCACATATGCACAGGAGATGAACTGAAGTGGAAAGTACAAGCTGGAGCAAAGGTGAATTCCTTAGGAAAGCCACTGCCAGCATTCTGGGGCAAACAAAGATTCCAGCTGTGCTGGAGATGAGCAAGGGCTCAGGGTGAGACAACTGCAGGGCCAGGGATCAGAGAACCCGTGCTCATGGCTCTTGCCCAGTGCTCAAAGAATTTCTTGTCTGTTGATCAGGACATAAACTCCACTGGCCACAATATTCATCAACTGCAGGACATGATCAAGAAACCAACCCTGAGAATCCAAGTCTAGAAGGGGCTGTAGTACAAACTACAGACACAGAAAACATAGTAGCTGAAATTACAATTCAAAAATGTTCTCTAAATCAAGGGGGAGTAATAGACATCTAAGTTCAAGAGTCATTTAGAATTCCAAATAGACAGGACCAGAAAAGAATGTCTTCAAGGCACATTATAGATAAAATGCAACAAAGACCACATCAGACCTCTCTGCAGAAAGCCCAAAAGCCAAGAAATATGTACTGTTGTATCTGAAGCCCAAGAGTAACCCCGCTTATAAAGACTACCATACAGACCAAAGGTGTCCTTTAATATGAAGGAAGTGCTTTCCAAAGTAAACACAGACTAAAACAATTCATAACTACTAAACTAGCATTATACAAGATATTTTACAATAGAAATAGATTTTTAAAATGAGAATAAGGAAGGAATCAAGCATATTTAACTCAGTATTTGGCAAATTTCTACAATAAATAAAGAAGAGAGAAAAGAACAAAAGGTACACAATGGAACCAACAGAAAAAAACCCAACAACATTATTCTCAAAGCAAATGACTCTCAAATATTGACCCTGACCTAAGTGAGTGGATATTAACTCTGCAATGCAATTAAAAACTTCAGACTAGCTTACAAGGTGACAAAATCCAACTTCATTGGCAAAGATACACACACCGAAGGCTGGAGTGGGATTTATCCAGTGCACAGAAGCTGTAAACAAGCAGAAACAGGTGGGGTGATGCATGATAAAGCAGACTTCAAGCCAGAATCAGAGGCGACAAAGAAGAGCATACCCTTAGCAAAAGGAAACATCCATTAAGGGGATATACAGTGGTTGTAAACATATGTGCACCACTCAGTTCTATAAACAAATCCTGCAAGTCCAGATAAAACAATGACAATCTCATCAGACCAACTCTCACCAGTAAGCATGCCATCAAGACAAAGAAAACCATGCAAGTTAAGATGGACCACAGGGAGCAGACATACCCATACCAGACATCTGTGGAACATGCATGACAGCTGTGAACATACTTTCTTTTCAAGAGGTCATGGAACAGTCATGGAACAGTCTCTAAAATAGATCAACTTTACACCATAAATCTTACCAAATATCTAAAGGCTGAAAGAATTCCTTATAAAATTAAAAATCAATAGAAAACCACGGAAAGAAACAAAGACAAGCTATACATGCATGAAATTTCAAAGAATAATTTTAAAACACATCTAATGGGGGTAAAAAGCAAGCATGCAAACACTGAACGGTCACTCAGTCACTGAAGAAATCGGGGGAATGCTCACAATCAAATGAAAGTAAAAACACAACTTACCAGGTAGTTCTAGGGGGGTGTTACTGTAGTACAGACCTACATTAAAAGAACCAGAGAGGTCTCCAATAAATAACCTACTGCTAATACACCAAGGTCTTAGAAACACAAGAGCAACCCAAACCCCAAATTAGAAGATGAAAGGAAATAATGAAGATCAGAGGGGAAAAAATAAGTGAAACAAACTCTAAAGAAACAATAGCAGCCAGGTAGTCCTGGTGCACACCTTTAATCCTAGCACTTGAGAGGCAGAGGCAGGTGAATCTCTGAGTTCGGGGCCAATGTAATCTAGTTCCAGGACAGCCAGAGCTATACAAAGAAACCCTGTCTTGAAAAACCAAAACAGAAAAGAAAGAAAGGAAGAAACAAACAAATAACCAAACAAACAACACTAAAGGAAACACTGAAACAAAGTTAGCTATCTGAAAAGATACATTATCAGCAATATGAAGAAACTTTTAGCCAAAGTGCATAGGAGTGGGGGAGGGGAGTAGAAAGGGGTACATGAGGGAAAGATGAGGGAGAACATAACAACCCAAATAAATAAAATTAGACATGTAAAGAGGATGTGGCAACAGATGAAACCCAAAGGATCTTTACTTGATATTTTGAAACTTCTAAGTAAATCAGAAGCTAGAAGAAACAGTTTCATGTCTAGACTTATAAGATCTGCTGGAATTGAATTTAAGTGATATACACAACTTAACGGATCTAGAATAAGCAGTGAGATTGAAGCAGCAATGAACTATCTCCCAATAAACAGAAGTCAATATTGACGGAGTCACTGTTAAACCCTAGTGACTTTCCTATGACAACACACCTGACCAAAGCAACTTAACAGAGGGAGGGCTTAACTCACAAGAGATAGCTGCTGCCCCTGTGCACTGAAACGCTATTCCTAACAGTAAGAACCAGCCTACAGTGCTTTGAGAAAATCTTTTTCTCTCTTTATCCCTCTCCTTCTTTCCTCCCTTTCTTTCTTCCTTTCTCTCTCTCTCTCTCTCTCTCTCTCTCTCTCTCTCTCTCTCTCTCTCTCTCTCTCTCTCTTTTGTTCTTTGTTTTTTTATCAAATAGTCTAACAGGAGTCAAACTGAAAAAGGAAACTTCAGGTGAGGAAATGTCTCCATCAGATTGTCTAGCAGGCAAAAGCTCAGTGAGTGTTTTCTTGGCTGATGATTTACTGTTGCAAGAGCCATCCCTGACCAGCTGGAATAAGAAATCAGTCTGCACAAGATAGTAATTCTATTCCTTCATGACCTCTTCTTCAGTGCCTGCCTCCAAGTTCATGTTTGATTTCCTGTCCTGCCTGCTATTCATAATGTACTGTAAGATATAAGATGAAATAAACTCCTTCCTCTCAAAAAAAAAAAATCAGCCTAAGTGTTTGTCAAGAGATAAAAATATAAATGAAACAACATAATACATGTAACATGTACACCCATACACACATCATGTACACACATCCATACCATATACACACATTCACACATACATATACCACTACACACATACATGTATCACATATATACATACACACATACCATATACACACATAC
>JADRCD010234307.1:9368-19956 GCA_019843815.1 Montemys delectorum
CTCTCTCTCTCTCTCTCTCTCTCTCTCTCTCTCTCTCTCTCTCTCTCAAACTCTGATAAACAGCTTGAGTGTTGACAATATTAGGCTTGAGGTTCTTGTTTAGCTCCTTATATCCCCAGGGTCCCTGACACATTTGTGATAAGGGAAGGCTGTTCAGCTTTCGGTTGGCCAGCCTGGTCCACAGAAACTTGGCCACAAGCCAGTTGCAGGTCAGCATAGGTTGGCTCTGGGGCTAGGTCAGGAGGAGTGGGGATTTGTGACAAGTGAATAAGGGGGAGAAGAGAGAGGAGAGAGAGAGAGAGAGAGAGAGAGAGAGAGGACTATAAAGTAGGACACTGAGACATCAAGATGAATATATAATGGGATACTGTATGGCAAAGTGCCGAAGGCTTAGGCTTAAAGCACAAAAGCCAGCTGGCAGAAAGAGTAGACACCCTGCACACTAAGCTAAGGCTTCATGTAACAGAGCACACTAAGTTTGTGTGTGTGTGTGTGTGTGTGTGTGTGTGTGTGCGCGTGCGTGCGCATATGTGTGTCTAAATGCTAGAAAGGTTGGTGTTGTGTAAATGACCTTTACAGGGTCATGACCCTGAGAGCAGGGTTTGGGGTGGTCTCTGTGCTGTCCCTGCTCTATAGACCACCCTGCTCCCTCTTTCATAATGAACTGTCCATTCCTATCACAGCTCATGTGTCCCTGGTCTGAATTTTTTGTCTGAGAAATGTCATCAGAAGCCCTTTCCACCCAGACCTGTACACACAACAGACTTAACTTCAGACTTACTGTGCCTGTAAATAGACTCTGTCCTCTTCCTATTATTTGCTTTGGACATAGTTATTTGGAAATAATTGTAGATTGTTGATACAAAAATACAGCTGTCACCTCAGATGGGAAATGAAATAGTTTGTTCTGGAGCCAAATATGAATGACTATGGTCTGGGGACACAGATTCAGGTTACCCCAAATTCTGTGCTCATGAAGCTTTGTAACAGTACAAAGAAAATCCAGATCAAGACACTTTTCAAATCATCAGGCAGGCGGTGGTAGAATGCAGAAGCCTCAGCTGTGGGCCTTTAGTGCAGTCTGACTACACTCTCAGCCCTTCAGATAGTGGGGACCAGAAGTCAATTAGAACATACCAAAGAGTCACAGAGATGTTAAGTCACATACGGAGATGGGTGAGAAATGGCCATCAAGATAGCCTAAGATAATTTGTAATTAGATCCTGGACTTGCAACCATCCAACCTCTCTGTAATCTGAGTTCTAGGCAGCCTGTGGTCTAGCCTCTTTCCAGGAATTTTCCTCCACAGCGCCCCCTGTTGACCAAGCATCACATTTTGTGCAGGGAGGAGGTATTTTTTATTAAATACTATGTATTCTCTATCATTGCTAGGAAGCCTCATTGCTAAGCTCTGTAGATGAGGCTCAGTCATAGTCAGGTGATCACCCTCAGGAGAGGAAGGACCAGGAAAGCCAGTAAGGAAGTAAGTCCTGGGCTTTCTATTAAAATCTACAAGCTGTTATGATACGGTCTGATTGTTTTTAATCTTCTGTATTGTACATAATGTGCTATATAGTATAAGTAATATACATAAAATTAAAATAACCAAGACTGTTATTTTACCTATTTTAATTAATCAAAGGTAACAGATAAAGGAAATGGGCATTTTAAATAACAAAAATGTACTTATGGCTATTTTTATTTTATGAGCTTTTATGCTTCTTATTTGGGGTATTTAAATAAATCTATTATCTTATCATTTTAGTTTTTCTTTTGGCCTCATGTGGAGTGACAGTCTCTACTTTGTAGAAAAAGTCTTAGAAAAAAGACATAAATGTCTTTACTATCTAACTTATCATTTTTATTTGTAACTATTAACCTGGTCTAGTTTGTTATCTTGGTATTTGCCAGATTTAATTCTTGAAGGTAAATGGAAAGTTATGTTACAGAAGAAAATAGATAACAACAGAGTATTTCTTTTTTTTCTTCTAACATAATTGTCTTTTACTATGTACCAAATATTAACAGTGATAGAAATCAGAGTTCAAATTTATTAGAAATCAGAATTGTATAGGCCTTGTAGGCACAGTGTAGTCTTGTTTGTTTTTTATCTTAACCGAAATGAAATAAGACTCTAGTGGGAGTCACTGTGGAATTGTCTAATTTATCTCTTAAAGCCCCATGTAGCTATAATATAGTACACCTCAAATACTCATTTGATCAAGAACCATTGGCTATGAAGGTACAGAGAATCACCGATATTATTAGAGACAGATGTGTTTTGTATAATGTATATAGAGGAGTTTGCCCCAATCTCTGACTACAGTAAATGAAGTTAAAGTTGTCAATCTTCTGGGCATAGTGCAGAGCGTTTGAGTGTGTTAAAACCATCGTGTCTTAACATTTCTAATATTATTAGAGCAATCCAGTTGGTTGGACACATTTACTATCACCCCCACCTTTTTAATAGGGAAAAGTTGTCTAAGAGTTTGAATTTAAAACATAAAAACCTGGGGGCTAGAAAGGTGGCTCAATGGTTAAGAGCACTGGCTACTCTTGCAGGGGACCTGGGTTCAGTTCACAATGCCCACGTGTTTGCTCATAACTACCAGTAACTCCCGTTCCAGGGGATCAAATGCCTTCTTCTAGTCAGCTCAGGCAAAGGCACACACAAGGGATACCCCACACACAAAGTAGATTCCCACTGGAAAAGGGATGCAGCACAGAACACAGCTCATAGACGAATTAGAATGAATTTGTAGAGAGGCAATGCCAACATTCACTGTAAACAAAATGCTGACCAGGTCTGACGTCAGGTGCTCAGCTTCCCAGATCACAACGGCCACACCCAAACACTGCAACGTTCCTGAAGAGAAGCCCGTTTGGAGGATGATTACCACATAGGCGTGCTCATGGTGCCTTTAAACTTCCATGTCTGAGCACATGTATCAAAGGAAAGCTAAATAGGGACACCCAAGTTGCCTTTGTGTGTGACAGCCAGAAAGTGTGTGACTGAAAATGGTGGAGGCAAAGCTTATACCAGTATAAGTCTCGCCACGATCTGTGAGTGCTGCGGTAACCAAATGTGACAGACCAGGCTATTGAAAAGGAACAGAACAGAAACTTAGTTCTCACAGTCCTGAGGGCTGGGAAGTCCAAGGTCTCGCTCTACCTTTGGTATCAAGGGAGGGCTGCAGTTTGCTTCCAAGATGGCGGTTATAGACAGCACATAGGAGGCGACTTTGCAGGGCCCGTCTCTGAGACACCAACCCATTGCAAGCGTGCTGCCTTTCTTTCTGATTTGCCTCCTAAAACGCTGCAAACACACAGAGAGGTGCAACCAAGCAGCAGCAAACTAAACACAATAACGTATGCAGAGGATTCAACAGATTGTTGACGAGATTCCCATTGGCTTGTCTTGGACCATATGATCATCACCCTTAAGCTGTGCCACGAGGCCAACGGGATGTGGTCCTCTGATTGACTGAATGTCACATCTGCCCCTGCAGCCAAGGTCCAGGGCTATGTATGACTAAGGCACGGAGGCTGAGCTCCCCAGGGAGCCTGGGCTGCTGGCAGGATGAGGTACAGAGGCCCCTAGGACAGAGTCACAGAATGTTCCCGGCAACAGACAAACCGGAAGGGCTTACTGAAGGCAACCCTTCGCTCTTTCTTTGGTTTCTCTTACGTGGCAAGGGGCATGGATGCTGCTTTCATAGCTGTGGGTTACAGAACAGAGTCCATTCATCATCGTCGAGTCAGTGAAGAGTGTTTGGTAATCCTGAAAAGTGGAAAACAAGTGAGGACTCTTCATTCATCTTTCCCAAACGATCATCAGGAACGAAACGAATGAAGAATGGTATTCACAGTTACAAACACTCAGAAATTCCACTTGCCAAGAAGCCCTCCGATGACAGGCGCCAGGAAGGTCCTGGGTTCCTGCTCTCTCTGGGATCGCCTGATGCTTTTAATAATGAGTCAATCAGTTCTGGACAGTTCTTCTGGCCAGGCTTCAGTGATGCGTGCTACATTCTGTCTCTCAAATTCCATTTCAATTTCCTGTGGAATTCCTTCTCCCCCTTTTTCTTTTATCTTATTTTTTTAATTTAAAAAATTCCTTTTCTTCCCCCAGCCTATCTACTTCTTAGCTATTTATAAGGTCTGAGTCACCCAGAGGTGGACAAGTGTTTCAGACAGACAAACAGATCAGTTTTGTCCTCAGTAGCTCTTCCTTACTTGAATGTGGAACGAAATGCACCCAGACCCAGTTTAGCCTCTAGAGAATGTTGGTAGCAGTTAAAATGTTCCAGGACAAGCAAACAGACACAGAAAACATGACGATTCAAATGGGCCCAGATGCTGCAGGGATTTATTAGCTCATGTAACTCAATGTGTAGAAATGATAAGGCATCAGGCACAGTTTGAACCAACTTCAACACTGGGGGCTTCTCTCTAGAGGGGACAGGGATTTTCATCTTCTTTCATGTAGATGTACTTGGTCCTTGAAACAGCATCTAGAAAAATGTTTTTGAATGGACACACTTATGCCTGCGTCTCTCTGTGGGTTGATTTGGTCTTACGCAGAACAGAGCAGTAGCTAGGTAAGGTTTCTGTACCCTCCCCAACCCCATCTTGGCTCCTATGGGCATCCAGTGGCTCTATTGTCCAGTTAAATCCTTACCAAGTGAGTCAAGACTAAAGCCTCTATAACTCTAAGAGGCAAAGATGGTGGCATGTCTGTCTTCAGATATCCTTCTGTCCCGTGCAGACAGACACCTTGACAATCCCACAAATAAGCCGGCAGCCTGACCCTTTCCTCTGGGAGAGCCCTGCATGCTGCGTTGTGGTTAAGGACAGCAAGGTTACCCCAGATCTACCTTCAGCCCCACTTCCCATACTGATGGGCTTTTCCAACTCCAGATGTTTGAATTCCAGGCCTTTCTGCTCACAGAGCATCCCATGTTTCCACATCAGCTTTTCCTAAATGGAAGTACTCGGGTAGTGAGGAGGCAACTGGGAGTTCTGGCTATTAGTTTCAAATGTTTAAAATTTTTTAGTCCTTTCACTTAAAGAAAATATTGCATGTCCTTGGGCTGAACTCTTGATGGAGAAACTGGTGGATTGTGGAATAGAGAAGCAGCCATGAGGATTCTGCCAGGCCTGGACATGCTCCTGAAGACTGCCTGGTGGCTGAGCCCAAAGTGGGGAGGAAGCATAAACAGGCTAAGAAGCCAGAGAGAGCACGAAGAGAAATTCCCAAGTTTTCTGATGTGGGTGCAGTAGTAGCCAGGCCTGTGGCCATAGAACCCATACAGGGGCCACTAAGTCAGTTAGCCATACACCGTGTTGCCTAACTTTCTGTGAACCTGTACAAGACAGACAGCAGCATCCACTGGATGCTTGGCTGGTCTCCTTGTGAAGCCCATAATCACTCTTATCCTTCCATGGAAGTGGGGAGCTGTGTGACAGATGTCAGGACAGGAGGTGCAAGCAAAAACCCGCTTGAAATGCTTTCTATTTGTTCATTTGTTTTGTGAGAGACGAACTCTGTAGCCCAGGGTAGACCTGACTTCTTGGTCCTGCTTTAATAGCCTTCTGGAGAGTGAGTTTATAGGCACATGTCATCGCACATGCTTAGAGCATCTCTTCTAGATGAGTGATGGGGACCCATGGACAGAAGCGGCCTGGGAGTAGGGGACAGGCAGCTTTTCCATGAAGGGTCTCAATAAGACACACAAAGCGGACTTAATGTTTGCTTGTGAAGCAAATCCAGTAGAGAAAGGTCATTCTATAGAAGACAAGAGGAAGCTGCAAAAAACCTTGGAGTCAACCAAGCATGAGACAGAGCAGCGTCAATCTCATGTTGAGAACCACAAGTTTAATCTGTGAACTGGTCCACATTGCTTCACCCTCCAGGAGAGGCCTGGCTTTTGCTTTCCACGTTCCAGCTCTCAGCGTCTTCCTGTCCTCCCATAACCACTCCTGAAGACCTGAAGACCTTCCCCACATCCCTGCCCTCTCTGACATGGCTTGCTCAGCTGCACGAGGATGCTGCATGCACCTGAGCTCTGTTTTTCACCATCACATCTTCCTGCCCTCTGAGTCACACTTGCAGACACAAAGGGAACTGTGTGGATGGGGCCCCGGGCCAGCTCTGCCCCTGGAAGGGAGGTGGCTGTTGTGTGCTGCTAACTGGCTGGTTGTAGGTCTTAGAGGTGTCTATGGGCCTTGGTTCCATGACCAGCTGTGGCCAGTTACCTGCTCCAGAATGCCTAGATCTCAGGGTTCCCATCTTTATAGCTTCCCCCTTTCCTGGATTTATTTTGGGATTTTGAAAAGTCATAGCAAAAGATGTTTTAGGGAGTGTGCGTAGAGAATTAAAGTGATCTTGAATCTTTTCTAGTATTCATTCTCTCTCTCTCTCTCTCTCTCTCTCTCTCTCTCTCTCTCTCTCTCTCTCTCTCTTTCCTCTCCTCTCCTCTCCTCTCCCTGCATCTCCCTTTTCCTTCTCACATCCCTCTTCTCTCTCTTTCTTAAACACACACACACAAGTGCACACACACACATGCACACACACATGCACACGCACATGTACACATTCTCTTCCCCCACCCTCTCTCTGCCTTCTGTGAATATTAGATATGGAAGCAATTATCTTAGGTTGCAGTAATCAGTTTTATATAACTAGAGCCGGGAAGTTCTGAATCAATGCCATACCCATTAACAATGCATGTTTGGTCCAAGAATGTTCTCTATCTCTGTCTTTCTCTCTCCCTCTCTCCCCATTCCCAGCATTCTCCCTCTTGCCCTCTTCCTTTTGCATGCACCACACACACACACACACACACACACACTGGAATGGACAATATTGAATCCTGAGGGGGGAATCAGCACATGTTCTTAGAGCTGACAGTCAACCCTGCACTCTGTGGTGTAGAGCTGATGAAGATACAAACGTACGGAAACCTCTAATTGAAGCCATCACAGCTCAAGCAGAGCCCAGCACAAAGCACACCCAGCTGAAATCCCACATGTTGGCTTCTAACCCTCCTGGACGGCCAGCACAAGAGAATATTTCTGGCTGTTCTAGCCAGGGGGCCAAAACAGAACAAGAATGGCCTTTTTCCTGGGTAGAGGCACTGGTTGTCAGAGGTCCAAGATTGCCTTTGATAATGCTGTTGCTGGGTTGACTAAAGGGCAGGCATAGGAAAAAATAACCCTAAATAGAGGTGTCTGGGCGGGAGCTCTTGGGCCAGCACATGTCCATCCCCAGTTTGTGCGTGTCAGTCCCAGTTGGCTGGAGGTGGGCAGCCAGTCCAGCTTGGTCTCTCACATCCCTCGATGTGCAGATTCCCATGTGACACAGAGGGGGAGCATAACTTCCTTTCAGAATTCCTGCCTGGTGATTCATAGCATGGTTATTCAGCTGTTCTGTCTCCTGGGGCCATCCCTGGAGATGAGCTCCCTGATATTCGGTCCTTGGTGCTGACTTTCTGGCTGGGGATGGAAATTGCTGAGTGGCCCCCAACAGATCTGAACCAGGAATGACCAAAGGAATCTTGGGTATGTGCGCCCTCCGGCCAGCTGCTGCAGGAGCTGTCGAGTGCTGGCTGGCTTGACTCAGATCCCCTCAGGTCATCTCCACAGCACTTCACACACCTGAGCCTCCTGTGTCACCTAACAACGCTGTTTAGTGGTTAAGGGTCTTCTCCGCACGTGCCAAGTCCATGGGCACGCCCTTTCCATCCCAGGAACTATATTCACCAGGAGAACCTTGCAGGTGATGCTGACTCCTGATGTCCCATCTCTTTTGGGTACTCCTTGCTAAAAGCATGCAATAACGTTACTGCTTAGTGCAATGGCAGCCACTCTGCCTCTACCTATAAGAGGTAGCACAACTTGGAGAACAGGGCCATGTGTGCAGCCCTGCTCTGCCCCAAGCCTCAGAAGCCTGCACCAGAGCTGCAGGGAAGTCCCTGGGCCTGCAGAGCAGGTGGCCTCCGTCTGAACACCAGCTCTGTCAGCTGTTGAGAGCCCTAGTTGGAAGAAGCATTCCAGGGACATTCTTTCTGTCTGGAGCAGGGACTTGGCCTGAACCTTGAACCAAAAAAACCAGAACAAGCTGCACTAGCTTGCTCCACCTCAAAACAAATGCCTTTCTTTTTCTTTTTCCTTTTCTTTTTTTTTTTTTTTAAATAACATTGAGAACCAAACCCCAGTTGTGGGGTTGGCAAGTTTTGTTTTCCCACTGGGGAACCCTTAAGGAACAAGACAACTGGAACAAGAACTGGATCTTCTGACATGGCTGAGAGGGAAGGAAGGCCCTCTGCATAGGCCTCGAGTTCATTCAGTTGGTGCACATACCTGCCAACCCTAGAAGGCAGGGTGAAGTGTGCAGAAATGGCATGAAGGTATCTACAGGATGGAGAGGCTGGGGTAACAGGGCTCTGTCCTGGGGATGGTGCCGCTAGCCTGTATGGGGAGAAATGATGATGTTTGAAGCCTCTGGTAGCCATAGGCAAGAGTACAAAAACCACCAGATACAGCTAGCCCACAACACACCCTTCTTTCTGAAGAAAAGTGATTTTTTTTTCCTTCTGTGCTGCATGAACTTTTCCCTAAGAAATCACCCCACAATGCTGTTACCACTCTGTGTGTGTCACTGTGATAACAAACACACAAACAAAAACCTGTAGAACTTATGGGAAGAAGGACTTGTCTGAGCTCAGGGTTTCCGGGGGACTTTAGTCCAGCATGGAACCAGCAGGAACAACCCCTTATTTGGTCAGGTGGATGGAGGGAAGCCTGTTGGGTACTTGTAAAAAAGTTAAACATAGTTTAGATATAAATTTAGCAAGTAAATGTGGTTTGGGGTCTTAGCCTCCCTTTTTCTGTTTATGGCTTGGTTCAGTTGATGTCTTCCGAGGCAGCCATCCACACAGCACTAATTAAGACATCTAAGGAGCTCCTAAAAGTGAAATTCTGAAACCCAGATGCCTGCCTGCCAAAACATTCTGGAACTTTCCACATGCTCTTTATGTGCTCAGCACCACCTGATCCAGTGCCGGCCTAGTCATCTTGAAACAAGGAAGAGGCTTAGGAAACATGAAGGAAAGCTGAGGTCGAACATTAATTCCTCTGATGAGCACACTGCTGCAGTCTTCTGAAGGGTGAAATGTATCTCTTCAGGTTGGACCTGGGTGTCAGCTCCTTACTCTGTCCTTGTCTGTTCCAGAGGCCACGGCTCCTTCCTGTGAGCAGCTGAGCAGCCTCCTTCATATATTCTCTAGCGGCTTCTCCTCCCACACACTCCCCAGAGTGGTTACCCAACTGATGGCCTAGGCCAAGTTGACAGACTTCAGTGCGAAGGGGGGAAAGGGACTGTGGGGATTCATACATGACAAGTGAAGGCTGGGGGAGAGGAGGGGGAGGGAGTGGGAACAAAGTACAAGATGCATGCTGTTAGGATTCGACAGGCCCACTCACACTCTACCCTCAGCTTTTAAAGACCATGGCACCTCCAAAAGGTGAGGCCCGGCGGACATGTTCATCGCTGGCTCTCGAAGGTCAGGCCTGTTTAGAGGGTTTGTTTGCTCTGCGTCCTGGCATGACAGCACGCCTCTGCCATACACACCTGTCACCAGCAGCAGAGCCCCTGTCAACTTGAGAAAAGTTGACAGTTCTGGAACCAGAGGCTTCAAGGGATTCTGGGATATTTTACAACAAGTCTTCACAATAATATGATATGTGGTGCCCACGCCCTAAGAATCAGGTACTTGAGAGGTTTGCAAGTATGTGTGCTTATAAGTTTGAAACATCCAAGAGCTTTACTTTGAAAGTGCTTGGGGAAGGAAAAGAGTTGAACTTAAAAGGAAAAAGAGTATTTGTGTCATAAAAGTCTTTACTAACATAGGGAGTTTGCTCTGTGTCATGGGAAGGTGGGAATTCAAATATGCCCTGGGCCTGGGTGACTGAGGATCCCCTGAGATAAAAGTTGAAATTGCTTCCTCCATCCCTGATAGGGAGCTTACATGTTTAACCCTTGGGTATACTGTCACTTGTAAACCCCAGCTGACTGCTAAAGCATTCTGGGATGTGAAGTGTTAGACCCCGGACAAAGTTCCAAGGACCCTGACTTCTTCGGAGGTGGTCATTTCTCAAGATTTGTTCCCCTGAGAGAAAAGTGTTTGTGTAGTTACTGCCCACAGCTAACCCTCCTTTGAGATCCATAGCATGACATGAGGCTTGTCAGATGTTTTCCCAGGTTCTAGAGCCCACATCACCAAGAGTAGGTCCTTCACATTTAGCCTTGTTCATTAGGGCCATGTGAGTATCCTCAGATCATGGTCCCAGGGTCCTCCACAGACTTCTGGTGATGCTCTGTGGGCCGTGGGGTGGGGCAGGGCAATGAGTTCTCCTATAGTGGCACAGGCCAGTTCTACTTCACATCCAAGGTGGTCAGGGACTAGGGGACCACTATTTATGGAGCCTTGAACCCCTTCATTATGAGACGGTGACATTCAGATGCTTTTTGGGCATGTGTTGAGGTATGTAATTATCCTATCCTTGGCTTTGAGCTTCCAGAACA
>JADRCD010234308.1:0-19375 GCA_019843815.1 Montemys delectorum
TGCTTGGTTTTGATTTTGTTTATATATTTTTTGTATTGTATGATTTCTTATATATTTTAGATTTATTCCCTTGTAAGATAAATTGTTTGTAGATATAATCTATTGTTCTCCCAACCCCTTTTCCCCAACCACAGGTAACAGTTCACTGTGTTGGACAGAACACTTTTATTTTTATGTGGTCTCGCCTGTCTATTTTTCCATTTTACTTATTTACTTCTGAGATTGTAACCATTAGCAACAAAAAGAAAGACAGATTTCCCTAAAACCATCATTGAGTTGTAGCCTACACTTTCTTCTGAGGATATAGCACTGTAGTTTCTTATTTTACATTGAAATCTTTCATCCATTTTGACCCAACCTTCGTCCACATTTTAAAAGAAGAGTCCAAATTCGTTGTTTACATGTAATAAGCCTGTTTCTCAACACTATTGTTGAAAGTGATTACACTGTTAACTATTAGATTTTTGGTAAAATTATAAATTACTAGTTGATTTGTAGATGTTTGAATTTAGTTTGGGAGATCTCTACGTTATTCTACTAACTTTGAGTCTGCTTTTATTCCAAGATGATACCTTTTTATTACTATAGCTTTTCAATAATAGTTTGAAATCAAATATTATAATATCTTTAGCTCCAGTCTTAAGATTTCTCTGCTATTTGAGATATGTTATGGCTCAATTTTATCTTTTCTTAGTGACACATGACTTTTCATTTTTATTAGATGATATACTTTCTTAATATTCTGACTTCTAAAATAAAATTCAAATCCTTAACAAAATATTTGTCAGTCTATTTTCTACTTCTCTAAATAACTGAAAGTTAGTAAACAGTGTTCATCATAAATATTTCAAAATTATCCCTAAATACTAGAATATTCTATTCTTATGATAAATAAATTTAAAATAATATTTGCACATATATTATTTATTAATTAACAGTTAAAAAATGAAAATTTATATTTAAAAAACATTCTTCTCTACAATTGTCAAATATTGAGAGATTTGTCAAAACTCAGAATATATCCAATGCAATCAAATGATACAATCTGAAATAACCAAAATATCTCAAGTATGCATGTTTATGTACGTGTGATTGCATGGACAATGATAATATTCTATACCTTTTTGGTGTTGTTAAATGCATATACAAAGATATAGATGCTATACTTGATACTGGAGTAGTAACCTATGACATATTACAGAGTATTGTTTTCTACCTTTACCTGTGACTTCAGGTACTGGTCAAATCATACTGAAATGTTAGAGATCAAAATTATGCTTCAACAACCTTTTGAAAGTAAACATTTAATTCCTATGCAGTAAAGGTTATTATTTTTATTATCAAATACCAATTTCACCACTCTTTCCTAAGGATATACTTCCCAAACTAAGGACTATTTGTCAGCATAGTACTACACAGGACATATGACTAACAGTACACACACACACACATATACACAAACACATACACACACACACACACACAGAGACACAGAGAGAGACACACAGAGACAGAGAGAGACAGAGACACAGAGACAGAGAGAGACAGAGATTGAGAGAGATAGAGAGACAGAGAGAGACAGAGAGAGACAGAGAGAGACAGAGAGACAGAGAGAGAAAGAAAGAGAGAGGGACGGGGTCTTCAAAATTTCTACTCCAAGAGCAATCACTGGCTTAAACTTGTGGTGACATGATTGATCTATGACTCTTCCATGTAACTATTCTGTTAATGAAAGTAAATTTAAATTCCATTTTGTAACGCTGTTAGAAATAAAATATTCACTCAACATTTTGGCAACAGACTTTGACCTTAACCCAAGCAAGCAAGTCTTTTACTAATTTTGTTTGTGTAGACATTGTGAGGGTGCTTTGTTTCTTATGATGCTTTTTCAAGATGTCTAAAAACAAGTGCATTAAGAAATTTGACCAATTTTATGAAAAGTCAGCATTTCATATCTGAGAAGGTCAAATCGACTTGAAAGGTTTATGAGCAATTGAAGTAAAAAGAATTCACAGAAAATGAGTCTGAATGTAGAGAAATGTAGCACCCATCATTTTACTCCCCCTTAAAACACTTAAGAGCCTAAGGTTCTGGTCTCCTAGGGAGTCAGCACACTGAGGATGTAATAATAACTTTATTTTGCTATGAAATACCCTTTCTAGTAATGCATTTGACCTGATGTGCTCAATGCCTGACTTAAGAAAGTATATGTTTTTGCCAAGGGTGTTGGCTTCTGATATTTGAAAGGCCATTGCATTACATTGACTTATGTTTCACATTTTACATACAGTTTTAGTTTAATAATAGGCAGGAATACCACATCACTCAAAGGAAATACAAATAAAAGGATGTGTAGATCATCATGTAAGTTTTCCTCTCCTTGTTTTCTGCAGCACTGCTTCCACAGGATTACTCTAGGTCTTTGAACATACATCATGAAAGCAAGTTCGGATGATAGCAAGGAGAACTCAGAGTAAACTCATGTTTACACCCAACATGGAATAGGATGGAAGCCAAAGACTGGAGGATATGCTTCTAATGGAATCTGTGGGAAATTATGTCATTCAAAGGATGAAAAGTCCAGCAGAAGCAAAGCAAATTCTACACATACATTAGACCTTTGCCCTAATTTGTTTTCATTACAGTCCATAGTTGTGCCACTATAGCTAGAAAAGACCCACTTCAGGAATGCATGGCTAAACTATCTCTAGGACAATTATTAGCTATCTCAGGAACTTGAAGATAAACATCATAACATCATATGATATTAAAATCGCCTTGTAATTTGGTAGTGATTGTATAATGAGTAATGCCAATTACATATGTTTTATTGGTTTGTTCTAAAATCTGTATTAAGCCTATTTCATTGGTCTGCACCGCTGCACACAGTCTAGATTTTTACCAAGATTAGTCAATTACCTTTACTCAATCTGAATATCATTTTTGTTTTCTCCCTTTTTTTCATTAATTAATTTACTTTTCACTTTACATACCTATCTCTGCCCTTCCCTCCTCTTTCCCATTCCCACCCTTACAAATATCTCCCTCCATTACTTCTTCTCCTTCTCCTCAGAGAAAGGAATGCCTTATCCCATTTGGGTACGACCTCTTCATGGGATATCCAGTCACAGCCTGAATAAGTGCATGCTCTTCCACTGAGGCCCAACCAGGCACTTCAGGAAGGAGAAGGGGATCCAATCACAGGCAACAGAGTCAGAGACAGCCCTCTTTCAATTGTTAGTAGACCCACATGAAGACCAAGCTGCACAACAGATCGGGGGGGGGGGGGGGGGGGTGGTCTAGATCCTTGCATGTTCTTTGGTTGGTGGTTCAGTCTCAGTGAAACCCTGTGGGACCAGGTTCCTTGACTCTGTAGGTCTTCTTGTGGTGTCCTTGATCCTTTTATCTCACACAATTCTATCCAGCATTCTTCCACAAGACTTTCCTAAACATTACCTGATGTTTGGCTGTGTGTCCCTGCATCTGTTTCCATCAACTACTGAATGAAGCCTCTCAGGAGAGAGTTATGCTAGGCTTCTGCCTAAAAGCAAAACAAAGAATCATTAATAATGTCAGAAGTTGGCTCTTTCATAAGGGATGGGTCTCAAGCTGAGGCAGTCATTGGTTGGCCATTTCCTCAAACTCTGTTTCATCTTTATATTTGTGAATCTTGTAGCCAGGACAAATTTTGGGCTGAAGGGTTTGTGGGTGGGTTGTGTCCCTGTCTCTCTACTATAATTCCTGTCTGGCTACAGGAGATGGCTAGTTCAGTATCCATAGCCGCCACTGATAGGAATCTCAGCTAGGGTTACCCCCATTGTCTTCTTAGAGCCTTCTACATCCCAGGTCTTTAGGTAGTGCAAGATGCCCACCACCGATTTCCATATACACTCCCACTTCTCTCCCACCTTCCCTCTCCCCATATCAGGTCCCCATCCGACTTCCTTTCTTCACTTCCTCTCCCATAAACTTCTCAATCTCCATCTACTTCTGATGACTATTTGGTTTCTGTTTTTGAGTGAAATCCACGCATCCTCCTTTGGATATTCCTTATTACCCGGTTTCTCTGGGTCTCTGAATTGTACTATGGATAACCTATACTTTACAGCTAATATCTATTTATGAGTGAGTGCATACCATGTGTGCCTTTCTAGGTCTGGCTTATTTAACTCAGGATGATATTTTCTAGTTATATCCAATTGCCTGAAAATTTCATGTCTTTCTTTTTACAGATGAATAACATTCCATTGTACTACATTTTCTTTATCTGTTCTTTAGCTGAGTGACATCTAGGCTATTTCCAGTTTCTGGCTATTATGAACAAAGCTGCTATAACCATAGTTGAGCAAGTATCTATGTGGTATGGTGGAGAATCTTTTGGTTATATCTCCAGGAGTGGCATAGCTGAGTCTTGAGGTAGAACTATTCCCAATTTTCTGAGAAACTGCCAAAATGATTTCCAAAGTGGTTATACAAGTTTGCACTCCTACTAGCAATGAAAGAGTGTTTCTTTTTGCTCCACATATTTGCCAGCATGTTCTATCTCTTTAGTCTTTGATCTTAGCCATTCTTGTAGGTGTAAAATGGAATTTCACAGTCATTTTCATTTGCATTTCCCTGATAACTAAGGACATTGAACATTTCTTCTGATATCCTCCTCAATTTTTCTTCAGAGACTTAAAGTTATCGTGCTACAGGTCATGCATTTGTTTAGTTGGAGTTACACCAAGGTATTTTGGATTATTTGTGTCTATTGTAGAGGATGTTGTTTCCTAAATTTCTTTCTCAGTCCATTTTATCACTCGTATAAAGGAGGACTACTGAAGTTTCTGAAGTTTTTCTTTCTTCTTTCAAGAGCACTAGTTGTTTGTATTTTCCTGTATTTCTTTGATGTATGTATTCATTTTATCTTTAGAGACCTCTATGATCTTTATAACATTGGATTTAAGGTCCTTTTCTTATGCTTCAGTTGTGATAGGATGTCCGTGTTTGCGGTAGTAGGATAGCTGTGCTCTGAAGGTACCATATTGTCCTGGCTCTTGTTGTTCATAATCTTACTGTAGCCTTTAGCCATCTGCTTGTCCCTGGATATTCCTGCTATAGCAGATATTGGGAAGGCAGGCCTAACTGGGATATTGCTGGTGCAGCAGGCTTCTAGACCAGTGGGTAGCCGTGGGCTTAACAATGGAAATCAGGTGGCAGTACATATCTTAGAACAGTCCTTAGGGCATGTCCGGGGGGTGGGGGGGAAGGTCATCAGGCAGGGAAATGAGGGTTGGGGAATATAACCTTACAACCTGGATGTCCATGATACTGCAGGCCTGGTGAAGGCAAGCAGAGTATCTTGAATTTCTTACATTTTAGACTTGAAATTTTATTGACAACCTAGTACTGCTTAACCAACTCTGGGGTTTCACCTCCGAGAAGATTGTATCTTCTGCTCTTAGTATTCCTTACTTGTAGTTCTCTGTCTAGGAGTGGGGCCCATGAGAGTCCCCCACTTCCATGTTACCATGTCCATCAGTTCTGTGTTTCAGCCAACACTGAAGTGGCAAACATATAGTGATAGGAAATGGACTCAGAAGGTTATATTTATATATTGATGAATTTGTGTTTTTGTAGTAATACAGAAAAATTAAATGGAACATGATTTTGAGAGGAACCTGAGTAGGGAAACATGGTAGGGGTTAGAGGGAGGCAAGAAAAGTGGGGAAATGATACAACTACATTTTAATTAAGAATTAAAAAAGAGTATGTTTCTGATGCTACCATAACAAATGGATGAAGAAAATCATAAATCAAAGAATAAGTTTCAACAATTGCCACTGAAATATGCATATTAATTTCCAAAAATAAAAATAATTGGATTAAAAACAACTTTTTCCTTACATTATGCTTGAAAGGTATTTATGGACATAATTTTAGGGAAATTCAAAGTATTATATTCATAATAAGCTCTTAAATTTTACCTATGATGTCAAAGTTAAAATTGTAGTTTTTGTTGTCTCAATTGGTCAATGTCTAGTTTCAAGTGGTCTATGAGGAAGAAATATTTTGCTTTATATGGTAGAAAATATACTTCAGATCATGGTTTAAGAAAATATATGTATGGTAGGATGTTTTGTTCTGTGCAGCAGTTGAGAATATATTTTTCCCCAATCCTCTGTGATTAATTTAATTTTACAATGTCCTTTCATTCACTATTTTTCTTTTCTTTGATTTTTACACTAAAGCAGCCACATCTTTCTTTTCATTTATCATTATAGACATGGATTTTAGCCTGTCGTCCTTTCTGAATTTGTATCCTCCTGTTATTCTCTCTTGTAATTCTTTTACCTCGATCTATGACTTTTACTAAAACATGTCTTGCACTTAATGCTTTTAAGAGCATTCAGGCCAAGGGAATATGACAAGGGATGTAATAGCATTTAAGCTCATTAAATAACCCTGAAGTTTCCCCAGTGGAATATTCCATTATCAAGGTTTGATTAAAAGATTTATGACATTTTGATTATGAACTTGAGAATGAAAAGTCCCAGAAAATATGGAATTACTGAGCCCAGATGTCAGCTGCCTAATCCAGAATGATTTGAAACTAACATTAACATTATTCAAACCTGCATTCAATTTTAATGACCAATTTACTTTTTTTTTTTTTTTATCTTTTGGCTAAAATGTAACTGGAAACCGTACAAGAGGGAGGAAAATGCTCTTAGCAACTTCATGTGCTAATGCTCACTCACTTCAGTGAGCTCTAGGCCCAGACATTTAATCAGTCACTTATGACTATTGAACTTGCAAGAAAATTTTATCATGTTAAGAGAAATTTTTGTTTTTAATCAGAAGCAAAGATAAATTTTAAAAAGAAAATATGATGCCCTTTTCACCCCTAAGTCCAGCGCAGTTTATAAATAGTGTATAAGCAGAAACTACGAGTTTTAAAGTATCAGTCAGAGGGGAAACCTGTCACAATATCCAAGAAGGTTAAGAAATTATTATAATATTCATGAAAGCAAAAATTATCCAATAAGCAATACACATGGCATTATATTATCAACTTCTACTATGATAGAAATCTTTCCCTGGAATGAGGGATGCAAACCCAGGAAATGAAATCATTTTAGTTCTTCTGAAATTCATTCGAAAGAGTTAGAGATGCAAGATAATAATATCCTATCTAGTCCCACAGTAAGGTATACCCTTTGTCTTTTATTGCTGATGAATAAATCTAGATTACTTTAAACTGTCTATTTATAAATTTGCATATATCAGTCTCAGTGAACTGACATGCTGTTGAAACAGAGAAGTCATGTAAACAGTTGAAATTTACAGCTATATTAGGGAGATACATGTTCCTTTCTTTTCTCCAGTGGTATTTAGCAAGTTTTGCTAGTTTGAGATATATTAGCAGCCAGAATAATCAAATTGATCTGCTTGGATGGGTTCACCATGGCAGTCTCTCCCTTTACTCACAGGACCCTGAATATGAAGCACTAATTATTGCACATTTCAATCTATAATTTATTTGCAAACCCTAAATGTTTCATATTCATATCAATACACGATGGATCAAAGTGACTATGAGTTAAAAGCTGTATTTGAGATACATAAGCTCCTGAAGACAATGGCCGAGCAGCACTGTGCATTGTAGAGTACTAGTGGTTCACTCTGCCTATTCTCTGTCAACTCCATCTGCCCACCATCAAAGAATATTAAGGAATCATACTGGTTTAGGAAAGGGTCAAAACTCAAGGCAGAATTTTTTATTAGATATTTCTTTATTTACATTTCAAATGATATTCCCTTTCACTGTTTCCTTTCTGAAAAAAAAAAAAAAAAAAAAAAAAAACAAAAAAACAAAAAACCTTATTCCCTTCCCCCTCCCGTGGCTCACCAACCAACCCTCTCCCATGTCCTGGCCCTGGCATTCCCCTACACTGGGGCATAGAGCTTTCACAGGACCAAGGGCCTCTCCTCCCATTGATGATCCATTGAGAGGCCATCCTCTCAAAGCAGAATTTTTAAAGAATAAATATCACATATGCAGATTTAAAATGAAAAGGTCAGAAGCTGAACCAATAGTTTCAAACAATGTGGGATATGGACATTTTGTATAATGGCATTTTTTATTGAAATGTAGATGAAACATTTTTATTTATTCATTTTACATCACACTCACTGCCCTTTTCCCAGTAACTTCCTCTCACAGTCCTTGCCCCTATTCCCCCTGCCCTTCTCCTCTGAATAGTGGCACTCCCTGGGTATCCCCTATCCTGGCAGAAGAAGTCTCTTCAGGGCTTGGTGCATCTCCTCCCACTGAGATCAGACAGGACAGCCCAGTAGAAGAATGTATCACACAGACAAGCAACAAATGTTGGGATAACCCCTGCTTTATTTGTTCAGGACCCACGTGAACACCAAGCTGCAGTGAGGCCTAGGTCCAGCCCATGTATGTTCTTTTTGTTAGTGGTTCAGTCTCTCAGAGCCCCAAGGCTCAGTTGACACTGTTGATCTTCCTGTGGACTTTCTATCCCCTTCGAGGCCCACCATCCATCATGGAAAGGCAAATGGAGTGGAAATTTCGATAATGATTTTATAGAGCTAAGTGATTTTTTTCCTACAAGAAACAAGTATAAAACTGCAAACAAAACAAAACTAGAAGCAGCTATTTGAATGAAATTGGTAGCATAAACTTCACACAGAAATAAGAGAAGGCCCATATGCTTTAAAATTTAAAAGTAGGTAAACCTAAAAAAATATTATTTTGTATCTTAGAAGGTAGCCAACTTCTCAAAATCCTTAGACCTAGAGTTACCGATGATTGTTGGCCATTATCTGGGTGCTGGGAATCTAACCCAGCTGCTCTGAGAGAGCAACAAGCGCTGTTAATCACACACCTCTCTGCCCTCCTCACTTTTATTTGTTTTTTTAACTTAACAGTTTTTTTAAATTAGATATTGTCTTTATTTACATGTCATATGATTTCTCCTTTCCCATTTCCCTCTCCAAAAAGTAAAGAAAGAAAGAAAAAGAACAAAAAACAAGAACAAACCCCTGTTGCCTCCCCCATACTTAACAGGTTTTTTTTTTTAAATGAGTTTTTATTCCTTTTTTATTCGTAGAATTATTTAACTTATTTACATTTCAAAAGTCGCCACCCTTCCTGGTCCCACCTCCCTGTGTTCCTCACATATCCCTGCCTCTAAGAAGGTTCTCCTCCCACCCCCACTGCCTCCCACCTTACCCTCACCAGCATCCCTCCTCCCTGAGGCATCAAATGTCCACAAGATTGATCACATCTATCCAACCGAGGGCGGACAAGACAGTCCTCTGCTACACATGTGCTGGGGCCATGAACCCCCATTGTATGCTCTTCAGATTTTGGGTTAGTCTCTGGGAGTTTTGAAGGGTCTGGGTTCGTAGACACACTTGTTCTTCCTAAGCAAGCATATCAAAGCCTGACACTGCTACTGCTACCATATTGTATGTGCAGAGACAAGAGCCTGCCATGTTTGTCCTCTGAGAGGCTCTACCAGCAACTGACTAAGACAAATGCAGATACTGAACAGCCAACCACCAATTGAGGTTGGAGATCCATATGGAAGAGTCAGAGGAAGGAGTGAAGGAGCTGAGGGGATTGTAACCTCACAGGAAGAACTTAACATGTTTTTTTTTTGTTGTTGTTGTTTTTTAAGGTTTACTTATTATTATACCTAAGTACCCTGTAGCTGGCTTCAAACACACTAGAAGAGGGCATCAGATCTCATTATGGGTTGTTGTGAGCCACCATGTGGTTGCTGGGATTCGAACTCAGGACCTTCGGAAGAGCAGTCAGTGCTTTTATCAGCTGAGCCATCTCTAAAGCCTGAACTTAACAGTTTTTGATTGACTTACACAGTAATTTCTTTCTTTCTTTTTTATTGAATACTTTATTTATTTACATTTCAAATGTTATCCCCTTTTCTGGTTTCACCTCCAGAAACCTCCTATACCATCCCCCTCTTCCTGCTAATATGAGGGTGCTCCTACACTAAGCTACCCACTCTCCCCTCCCCGCTCTGGGATTCCCCTACACTGAGACATCGAGCCTTCATAGGACCAAGGACCTCCCCTCCCAGTGATGCCCAATAAGACCATCCTCTGCTACATATGCAACTGGAGTCATGGGTCCCTCCATGTATACTCTTTGGTTGGTGGTTTAGTCCCTGGGAGCTCTGGGGGTGGGGGTGGGGGGTCTGGTTGGTTGATATTGTTCTTCATATGGGGTTGCAAACCCCTTCAGCTCCTTCAGTCCTTTCTCTAATTCTTCCATTGGGGATCCCATGCTCAGTCCAATGTTTGGCTGTAAGCATCCACCTCTGTATTTCTATATGGCTTTTCACATAGCCTCTACTTTGGATAAACCTCTCTCCCTATCTTTTCACCTCTATCACCCCCATCCCTTCATCCTTACTTGAACATCTTCATCCCTAGAATTTTTCCTATTTTCTATCTATAGTTCTTAGGCAACCCCTCCAAATAGAATATTTATCGAACCATTTTTGTAGAGAGCAGCAAAATGACATTTTTGAACCACATACTGGAGTGCAATATTCTGCTTAATTTCTTCTGTGACTTTACTCCCTATTACCTGGCCTTGTCTTCTACTCACACGTAAGTCTTAATATTTTCCTTGCCTCTCAAAGTTTATTTTATTCTTGAAAATAATCTTGCATTTCCCATCAATATAGGTTTTACCTTGTAGATATTTAAGGTGCCCCATGTGTTGGTAATCAATGTCCATAATTGTACATTTAAAAGCCAATGTATCACTTCTGTTCACTTACTCATTGTTTGTTTATTAAGCCTTTACTAGGTGTCAGATTATATTTTGGTAAGAAGATATCATTAGACAAACTAAATACAGACCCTTCCCATGAGAACAGCAGGGCTCTATTCTTTGTTTTCCAGTATAGAGTCCCATTATTTTATCCAGTAGCTAACACGCCGAAATAATCAACCTCTGTTCATTGGATGATTTAAACAATATTTAGTAAACACATGTGTAGCCATGAGCTTTCCTACCCATCAGGAGCATACACAGACATAGAAGGGCTTTGGATGTGACCCATTGTCGGAGAATTCCTCTATAAAAATCATCTTCATTGGGGCTTCTCATTCTGGCTTTATTTGGTTGAAGCATTTCTGTGATTTTTTTTGTTAAATTTCAGAACTGTTCCTATATACAAGAAATGAGCAGTTTAAAGTTTCTATGTGCTGATTAAATTATTAGGCTTCTTAGTTAAATTTTACTTATTACTTCAATCTCATCTGTGTGAATATTGAAAGTCTTTCATGCTACAGGCAAAGTGCTGCCATAAAATGTTTTAATTTTTACAGTTCTTTTTGGGGTTGTTTTTATTTTCAGTTTTAACTTTTTCTAAAGTCTTAAGTAATACAAACTTATGGATTGCAATGCACTGTATTATTTTCACATGCTTGCATATTAGTATGAATGTCATCCCGGGCAGCTGCTGTCATGTAGCTTACAGTAAATATTTTAATAAGGCAGCCAATTCCTTTTTATTTTCCTTTTTTTGATAAGATATCTTTTGTATGCTAGCCTGGCCACAAACTCTTGGTTGTCTTGCCACAGCCTTGCAAATGCTATAGTACCCCAGCCTGCCTGTGTTAGCCAATTACTCAGGCTATAATATGCTTATAACTTTTAGGGTATCATAAGTAAAAAAAAATTCTTTCTTTTCTAGTAATATGTTTCTTTTTTGAAGTATATTCCAAGAATATGTTATTTGAGTGATCTCACTATTATATAACTGATTTTACTCTCTCACGTCAGCTCTATGTCGATTTCATTTTTCTAACTTTTTTTTTGTCCATGTCTGTTTATGATATTCAGTTCATTACCCTACAAACTTTGCATTTTACACTTACTAGTGTTTTCATGCACCTTACAGACCTACAGGGTAAATATTAACATTATTCTCATTATTATTTTATGTTAAGATTACTTGAATTTTGCCACTCTGAGTGCATTTGTTTATCCAGTGTACCTTTCCACTGAGTTCTCCAACCCTTGCTTATTTTACCTTCACTAATACACTGCTCAGATTTAAGATCAGAGTATCCTCCTTCATTTCCCACTTCTGTAAATATCGGGAGCTTCCATTTATATCTCTAAAATAACTATTATGTCTTCTACCCGTCCAGTCCCCAGCACCACTGCATCAGTCTAGGCCACCACATCTGAGAAGGGCAGGTGACAGAATACCACCACCTTTCAGTCCCAATCCCCCACGCAGCTCAGGAGTTATCTTCATGATGACACTTTCTTTTACTTCCCTGGATGTGTACAATTAAGAAACACTTTTGGTAAAATAATTCATAGTAAGTATTCTGTAAATATTGCTGCACCTTTTTCCAGGAAATCCAAAGATTAGTCATCAAGGCACAGGTCAGTGATCTATTGGAATTATGAGTATTCCTTAGAGAGGTAGATTGACTTTCTGAGTTACAGAGCCCATTTACCTTGGGAATCAGGACTTTCCACAAGAGCTGAGGTTCTGTGATGATAACAAGTAGCACAAAATTTTGAAAACTGTATTTATGGCAAGTCAAACCCAGTCAAAATGTCTGGCTTGGTAAGTCTCATTAGTTAAATCCTGATGACAAACTATCAGAAATACTCATAACAAGGACAACTCAATCTCCCTGAAACATAAAGATATGACAGGTTATAAATGATAAATGTATATAAGGATAACAGTAACAAATATCATACATACACACACACACACATATGTATATATGTATACGTATATATATAATGGAAGGTTAAAAGTTCAGTATTAGATTAGTAAATAACTTTTTCTTTACCTATGTGATAGTTCTGGATATTGAGTCAATATATCTTATGTATACTAGGAAAATTACCTACCAGTAATGTAATTCCAAGAACATCCAAAGTTACTTTTAGGGTTATTATTCATGTCAAGAACACTGGTTGCATTAAACTCTATGTACACATTATTTCTTATCCATCTACCAAAATGTCTTTTTGTATTCCAGATCCCATTTTTAAATCTTTTCAAATCATGAAGAAGGGAAAATTTTTTGTGTAGTTTTAGATCATTCTCTCTAGTCTTTACTGAATTGATAATACCAGAAATATCTGCCTATGAGTAGCAAGCTCATCAAAGCCTCTTTAGGACTCAGGACATTCTGGATCAGTTGCAGCAGAATCATTTCTAAATTCTTCAAACAATTGTGTTCTTTCCATATTTTTATTAAGTCATTCAATAAAGATGATCTTTTGATAACTAGAAGGTAAACTGAGAATATCTAACTACTAATGTATCAATAAACTCAAATACACTACATTGACCTACATCTAAATCAGAGAACCTATAGCATAATATCTTCAAGGGAAAGTCGTTGTCTTTGTAAAATAATCTAACTCTTCTGGAACATTATGCTTTTCTTAATGTTTTTGTTCCTTGTTTTCTTCTATGGCCATCTCATATCATAACTATTTCTTCTTTATATTTTTAAGTTACATTATTCTTGCATTCTTTTACCTATTCATAAACAAACCACCAAAGCTTGCCTTATATATAGATCCTAGAAATCTTAGACATGTAATGAAATTAAGTTTGAAATTAAAGTTTTCATATACTAATAACATGGGTTTTATACTATTCTATTCAGAACTTTAATTTCTTATACCTCAAATTAGAATAAAGTTACTACTATTTGGTCTTGTATTTCATATTCAGAGTGGTTACCTTCCTATACAAAAATACTTGAAGCACTCAGAACTTAGGCTTTGAAAATTGAAGCCCTTCAGAATGTTCTGTTCAAGCCAACGAATCAACTAACTCCATACAAGACAACAACCTCCAAAATCCCACTATCTCTGAGATCAGCATTTGTGACCTCAGTGCTAGAAAAAGCTATTCACTCTCTTATGAAACACAGATAGAGTAATAGGTAGATCAATGGAGCAGAAATGAAGACCCAGAAATTAACCTACTCACCTATGGTCACTTGATCTTTGAAAAAGGAGCTACAACCATCCAGTTGAAAAAAAGATAGCATTTTCAACAAATGGTGTTGGTTCAACTGAAGGTCAGCATGTAGAAAAATGCAAATTGATCCATTCTTTTTTCCTTGTAGAAAGTTCAAGTTCAAATGAATCAAGGACCTCTACATAAAAGCAGATACACTGAAACTAATAGAAGGGAGAGTGGGAAGAACCTCGAACACATGAGCACAGGGGAAACTTTCCTGAATAGAAAAACAATGGCTTATGTTCTAAGATCAAGAATTGACAAACACGATCTCATAAAATTGCAAAACTTCTGTAAGGCAAAGAATATTGTCCTTTGCAAAGGGCAAACCGGCAACCAACAGACTGGGAAAAGACGTTTACAATTCTACATCCAATAGGGGGCTAATATCCAATATATGCAAAGAATTCAAGATGTTATATTTCAGAGAACCAAACAACCTTATTAAAAAATGGGGTACAGAGTTAAACAAAGAATTCTCAACTGAGGAATATTGAATGGCTGAGAAGCACCTAAAGAAATATCCAACATCCTTAGTCATGAGGGAAATGCAAATCAAAACAATCCTGAGATTCTACCTTACACCAGTCAGAATGACTAAGATCAAAAACTCAGGTGGTAGCAGATGCTGGCCAGGATGTGAAAGAAAACTCTTCAATTGTTGGTGGGATTGCAAGCTGGTACAACCACTCTGGAAAGCGGTCTGGTAGTCCCTCAGAAAGTTGGAATCCTGGGCATATACCCAAAAGATGCTCCAACATATAACAAGGACACATGCTCCACTATGCTCATAGCAGCCTTATTTATAATAGACAGAAGCTGGAAAGAACCCAGATATCCTACAACAGAAGAATGGATATAGAAAATGTGGTACATTTACACAATAGAGGACTACTTAGCTATTAAAAACAATGACTTCATGAAATTTTTAGGCAAATGGATGGATGGATCTGGAAGATATCATCCTGAGTGCAGTAACCCAGTCACGAAAGAACACACATGGTATGCACTTACTGATAAGTGGATATTAGCCCCCAAACTCCTAATACCCAAGATACAATTCACAGACCACATGAAGCTCACAAAGAATGAAGACCAAACTGTAGATGCTTCAGTCTTTCTCAGAAGGGAGAACAAAATACCCACCAGACGAAATAGAGACCATGTGTGAAGCAGAGACTGAAGGAAAGGCCATCCAGAGATTGTGCTACCTGGGGATTTATCCAATATACAGTTACCAAACAGACAATATTGTGGATGTCAAGAAGTACTTGCTGACAGGAGCCTGATTTAACTGTCTCCTGAGAGGCTCTGCCAGAACCTGACAAATACAGAGGGGGATGCTTGCAGCCAACTATTAGACTGAGCAGGGGGTCCCCAATGGAGGAGTTAGAGGATGGACTGAAGGAGCTGAAGAGTTTACAACCCCATAGGAGGAACAACAATATAACCCTACCAGACTCCTTCAGACCTCCCAGGGAATAAACCACCAAACAGAGAGTACATATGGAGGAGGGACCCATGGCTCCAGCTGCATATGTCACAGAGGATGACCTTGTCACACATCAATGGGAAGAGAGGCCCTTGGTCCTTGGAAGGAAAGATGCTCCATAGTAGGGGAATGTCAGGACAGGTGAGTGGTAGTGGGTGGATGGGTGGGTGGGTGGTTGGGTGAACACCATCATAGAAGCAAGGGCATGGGGGGGGGGGGTTTCTGGAGTAGAAACCAGGAATGGAGATAACATTTGAAGTGTAAATAAAGAAAATATCCAATAATTTTTTTAAAAAAATACAGAGAATAAATTTTACCTGAATTCAACATTTTCTCTTTTATTCCAATTGTGTATCTATCTCCTTTGTTTAATTGTTTCTTTTTTCTACTTAACAAATTTTATATTTATAGACTCTATTATTCAAGAGTCTTGGGAAAATTTCTTTGAGAAATATGTTTTTATGGTGCCATGAGCCAAAAATCAAATGCCAGAAATCTGATTTAAAGACTAAGATAGAGAAAATCTGGGCATTGGGTGTGTGACCGAGTGTTCTGCATCCTTGCTGGCCATTCAACTGAGTACAATGGTTTTCTGCTGCCCGTTTAATGGGTGTGTTTAGAATCCTCTTTCAGGTGAACTTCAGAGACAATATAGAATATGACTGCCTTATGCAAGAATATAACTCAATTTTCTTTTTCATACCTATCAAATTAGTGTGACATAAAGTAACATAGTGGTCTTAAAAGTAACATGTGTTTTCAGCATCTTTAATAGATACAGTCAAAAGCAGGGGAATGGACAGACACAACTCACTGCAGCTATGTGGAGTCTTTCCCCCTCATCTTTTAATTCTTTATTATATACTGTGCCCCATACTTCTTTGTGACATCATCAAATTACTTTGATCTCAGGTTCCAAAACAGCAAATACTCTTCTTTTTCTTATGCTATAGTTGGATAACAGACTTTTTCTGAGGCTATTTTAATCTGAAAGACTTACTTTGATGTGCATGAGAGCTTACAGACAAGGGAAACCATTACTTGGACTCCTGGTGCTGCCACAGGCCATTGCTCCCCATTCTTACCACAATTCCACTTCCCTTAAGCTCTCTATGTCTGCTAATGATCGCCCAGCTATTCTTGTGTTTTACCTCTTCCCAGTTTTCTAAGTCTTCACTCACCAAAAGCCTTAGCCAAGATCAGTGATTTTTCTTGGAAAGCCTACAGTACAATCACCCGTATTCCCACAATGCTTATCTCTAAACTGGTTTCTCACTTCACAATAATGACTTGTTCACATTTTGTATTGTATCTATTTCTTAAGCTGTACATCTTTCAAATATTGCTCACAACTACTTTTGCTGTCTCCCACTTATTCAAACAAAAATTATATTTTCCCTCTGTCACCTGGTTATACCCCACACCTCATTTAGATCTTTAGGAGTTCTTCCCTGAAAGAGCTGATAGAAGGATATCTCTATTTTTCCAAAGCATAGCATCTAATTATCTTTTAATAATACTGTTGATTGTACTTATAGCAATCTATATGTACATGCATTCTTCAACGTTTCTCTAATTTGAATACTTCAAAGTATTGTAAAGTCAGTGAGATCAGAAGTACGGTTACATTTTTTGTTATCATTACATTTTTGCCAGCTTATGTCATTAGCATCTCTTGATATCACATGTATAAAACCATATTTGGTGAATGAATGATCACAAGAAGAAAATAAGCTAGACTTCATATAATGATAGGTGTCTCTTCCATTGTTCTTCTTGTTGCAATGACAGGTACCATTTAGTCCGGAAAAGAGAACTCAGTGTTTCCATATTTGAAATCTTCCAAAAACTGATGAAGACACTGTGCACATCATCTTTTCTCATCTCTACAAGTGTATGTGAATATATTACAATTTTTCTCAACGAAACTAAGTCACATTCAAGAGGAGAATATGTCAGTGTCAATCAGATAGAGATGGCAGGATGGGAAATACTAACTGTGTCAGTCTGCTCATCCACTAGACTATTTCTTTTCTTTCCTTTTTTCTTTTTTTAGACAGGGTTTCTCTGTATAGCCTTGGCTGTCCTGGAACTCACCCTGCAGACCAGGCTAGCCTCAAACTCAGAAATCCAACTGCCTCTGCCTCCCAAGTGCTGGATTAAAGGCGTGCGCCACCACCGCCCAGCCCACTAGACTATTTCTACCTTGTAGCACACTGTAGTGGTCAAAAATTCTAGGTTAGTAGTACTAGGGGGAAAATATATGTTTATATCATTTGTTCACTGATATTTTCCAGATGAGCAAAGAAGGAGGGAACATAGCATGGCCATGTTTGATAGCCTGTTCAAAGCAGATGAAGATTTACATCTTCAAGATACTTTGATATTACCTCATACTCTCAAAAGAAGTCATCACTGCCACCTAGGATTTGTTGGTGTGTAACATGTGTACATATGCTTCTCCTCTGAGTGAAGTATTTAAAGCATTTGCTTGTCTTTCATTCTCTTATATTTTGTGTCATGGTAGAAAAATAGAATATGGTTTGGCCTCATCATATTTCATAGCACAGTAATCTTGACTACAAACACAGAATTGTTCAATAACCTCTACAATTTATTCATCCTGGAGAACTAAAACTTTATACGGATTGAACAACTCATTTCTCTTACACTTCAGCCATGGAAACCGTATTCAAGTTTGTACCTAGAAAATTTGAGTATATAACTTGAAACATACAGCAATCATCCTGTGACTGCTCTGTTTTACATATATCTTGGGGGGAAGCGGATTGATATTTCATTATGTATATGCCACATAATTGTTCCACATGTTGCCACTGAACATTAAGACCTTCCATACATTGGTTGTTATAAAACAACACATCACTGAGCATTTTTTCTCAGTAATTTTATCTTTATCTCAAAAAATCCTAAACTGATTCTTTGCGGTATGTATTCCAAAATAGAGTTTTTGCATTTCAAGGTAATACTATTATTTTTTAATTTCTTTAGGAGTCTCGTCATAGCTTTTCCATAATATTAGTACCATTTTGTAACTATAATATTGCATGAAATTTCAGATTCTCTATATCTTTAACTATACCCATTCCTTTCTGTTTTGATTTTATTTCAGTGTCCTAAAAGGTGGAGAGCAATAATTCACATTTCATTTAGCTTTTGTGCATGTGATGAGTGATAACAGTGAGTGTTTTTCAATTATAGCCATTGAGCATTGCTGTGGGCTTTGTCTGCATCTAATCAAATGTTTTGGCTTTGCTCTTCAGTTATAGGAGATCATGGTATCCTCTTCATATTATACCAGATATACAGTCTGCACACAATGTCAATTTCTTGGCACATTTTCAGCCTATTGACCACTGTTGCAGCCCTCACATTTCCACTTGGTATAGTTTTGCCTCTATTCTTGCTTTCTCTTGCTCATTGTTTTGTTATTTCTTCTAAGGAGTCACTACTAAGGTTAATGTTGACATATTTTCCTTTATGATGCTCTAAAGAGTTTTGTGCTTTCAGATCTCACATTTAAAATCTCAGCCCATTCTGAGTTGATTTCTGCATGGTGCAGTCAGGCTTTAGTTGCACTTGTAGACATGTATAGATCCCCTTTGTTACTATGCTTTGTTGAAGGCACCATGTGTCTCTATGGTGTAGCCTTGATCCTCTTTCTCTGTAAAGACTGGTTGACAATATACATACATGCTGACATCTAGGCTCTTGTACATCTATGTTGGAAGAAGCACATGTTTTATTCCATTGCTATCACAGTCTCTTACAGTTACTGTAACAAAAGTGTCACCAA
>JADRCD010234310.1:0-16287 GCA_019843815.1 Montemys delectorum
GGCATCATCATCCAAGCCACAGCACATACCACTCACTCTCCATAGACCAGATGCTGACAGTATCTACTCCATTCAGTAATCTCCTTTACCTTAAACTTGTTGAATTAGCTTATCCATGTTTCATGAACATAAAACAGTAGTTGGAAAGTAAACTTATTTACTAATTCTGGGTGTAATTTGTATGGAAATAATTATCCTGCTTTTCCTTTATACTTCCCACTTGACTGAGAAATAAAAATTGTTATCCATTAATGTAAGTTACTTTACATCCTCTTTGTGAATCCATATTTATGAAAAACTTGTATAACTCATAGCATTTTGCAGTAATAAGACATTTTCAATGTTTTTACATAGTATATGATAAACTAATGAGCTAAAAATGAGAGATGTTTTCTTTCAATGTGTTCCTCATTTTGTTTTTCACCTTTGACCTAGTTTTTCTTTCTTCTTCTTTTTTTTTTGTCTTTCTTCTTTTGATAACTGGTTTGCCTTTGATCAAGAAGAGTGGATGATCAGTGATCAGAATGAAAAGTCTTACTTCAAAGATCACAACCATTTCTTCATGACTAGTCTGATGAGTAACTCAGAACTAACTGTAGTCCACAGCTCTACACCATGTAGCACTTGATGTAATCACATGTTCTCCTATAAAGAAATAAACAAAAAGGAAATTACCTCAAGTATGTTATCTGGCTGTGTTAGAATGTCTATAGATTATGAAAATACAAATATAATAGTGACCAGCGTGGTCTAAGGGCCATTCGTAGTAAGAAAATTCCTGGTTCAGACTTTTATGGGAATTGATTTCTAAACTAAGGCAATGTATTTTTCTCAACATTCTAACACAAAGTTACACATTCATAGGTACATCTTTATCACTTCCAGACCTTCTGTCTGAAATCAAGTGTCGTATAAGCATGGCTTCCTAAATTTTGTTGATGAAACTGTTTTGATTTTCTCTTTATGTATAATAATGTTTAATGCTAAAGTTTCTTCTACAAGAAGCTGAGTCTATCACAGAACAGAAGTAACTCTTCCGTAGTTTATGGGTAACTTGTACAGCTCCTTTAAATCTATCCTATCTAATAGCATGATATGCCTCCTCTATTACAGGAATATAACTTAATTCCTGGACCGTAACACATTAAGAACTTACTTGGGGTATTATGTTTAATCTGACCTTCACAGCATCTAATAAAGTGGGTCACTAAATACTTTTATTATCTCTACTTTCAGATGAGAAAGGTAGAACTCAGCTAAACCAACCACTTGCTCACATTATAACAAACTAGACTTGTGGTCTAGTCTAAACATACTATTGAAACATACCATATCATGTGATTACTTGATTGACAATGAACAATGAATACTAATGAGAGAAATTTAATAATATTTCTTTCTGGGGAAAAAAAGTATTTATATTCAGCTGGAAGGTGGTGGCATTCACATTTAATACCAGCACTCAGGATGCAGAGGCAGGTAGGTCTCTGAGTTCAAGGCCAGCCTAGGTGATTTTATATATATATACACATGAGCTTGCCAATATTATTTTTAAATAATAAATAGGCCAGATTGGTTAAAATTAAAAAGACAGACCTTTCTCTATAAATACCTGCCTATAAGAATACTGGTACCAGCTGGACATAGTGCACATCCTTAATCCCAGCACACAAGAAGCAGAGGCAAGTGCATCTATAAGTTTGAAGCCAACCTGGTCTAAAGAGCAAGTTTCAGGATGTCCAGAATGTATGTGTAAGAAGAAAGGAAGAAGGGAAAGATGGAGGGAGGGAGGAAGGGAAGGAGGAAGGGAGGGATGGAAAGAAAGAGGATAAGAGGGAGAGGAAGAAGGGGAGAAGAAGAAAGAGGAGACTAATGTTCTTTGCATAATTGATGAGAATGAAAAACTGTTCAGCATTGAACAGTTTGCTAACAAGCTAGGCACACTAACAAGCTAAGCTTAAGCAAGCTAAGCACAGTACACCCCAGCTACACCATGCCTAAGTGCATACCAAAAAGAAAGTCTTTGTCTACACAGCAGCACATGTATGAAAAGTCACAGCAGCCAAACCTAAGCATTAGCCTGAATGTTGGTCATGAAATACACAGATAAATTATAGTGAATATATACAAGGTCTATACTCAGCAACAAATAGCAGCGAGTCAGTGGTGAACTATGGGTATACAGCACTGGATAAAATGAAAATAACTATCCTGAAAGATTACAAAAGATAAAATAATACAACCAAGTGTGTGAGTCTAGTTCCAGGGTTAGAACAATTAGGAGTTTTAAGCTAGCCTGGGCAACATAGCAAGATTCTAGCTCAAATACACAATCTAAAATAATAACACAAAATATTTGTAATCTCAGATTTCGGTGGTGTACGTGGTAGAATGCAGATCCACAATCGACTGGGAATAAAGAGAAGGACTAAGGGTAGGGATAGGAGACAACACCAATAGTGTCCGACACATAGCAGTGGGTTTATGAAATATATCTAGGGCTGGAGAGATGCCTCAGCGGTTAAGGGCACTGACTGCTCTTCAATAGGTCCTGAGTTCAATTCCCACCAATCACATGGTGGCTCACAACCATCTGTAATGGGATCCGATGATCTCTTCTGATGTGTACTCATATACATAAAATAAATAAATAATGTGTTAAAAATAATAAAACAGCAGCAAAGAAAAAAAGAAAATATATTTAATGTCAACTTGTGAAACTATATCTTCTTGCTGCATGGTTTAGGCTGTCCTCCCTGCATCTCCTCCCTGGACCTCCTAAATAACCTTCCTCCCTAGACCTCCTAAATCCTGGAATTAAAGACAAGTGACATGGCACGCAATTCACAGTCATGCTTCTAGGTGACATGAAAGCATAGTAGTTCAGCCAAGGTGTATTTCCAACCTAAAAAGTCCTCAAAATAATAGGTCTTATTTTATTGACAATTTACCCTAAAAGGAAAACTTCCTGTTTAAAAAAAAAAAAGTACCATGCATTTATATAAGAAAAATCTACAGACTCAGTAGGTCACTGAGTTTCTCTAAAGTCTAGAGACTAATTTGCCTCATTATGGGCTTTTAATTGCATCCATCCTTTTGTGAAACTATCCTGATCTAGACACCAAAATGTGTTATTACGCTTTGCACCTGCTAAAGACATCCACAGAGCGATAACTCCAGGAATTCAGCAACTCTGTGGGGACTTCCCTATTTTCATCTTTGTAACTATGTGAAAGTTCAGAGAAAACAGACTTTATATTTCATTTACAAAAGTTTAAAATAAAGAGTAAAAGAGGAAATATTATTATATACTACTCTATTTGGAAGAGGGTTTTTGTATCATTTGCATTAGTCAGTGTTTTTCATTCAGTGAGTATTCATGACATATATTTGTGCATATTCTGTGTGTGTGTGTGTGTGTGTGTGTGTGTGTGTGTGTGTGTGTGTGTGTATGTGTGTTTGGACATGTGTGCGAATGCCAGAGGCCCAGAGTAGGGCATCTTCCCTTAGTGGCACCCCACCAATGTTTTGAGAAATGGCTTTTCATTAAACCTGGCCTCACTGATTTGGCTAGACTGGCTGACCAGTGAACTCCGGGAATCAAGTTGTATCTAATGTCCCCCAGTCCTAAGGATACAGATTCCTGCCACTGTCTGCTTTTAATTGAGTCTTACAGATCTGAACTTGGGTCCTTTTGTTTGCAGAACAAACATTGAATAAGTCTTATTTAATACCATCTCTTCAATTATTTTTTTCTTTTATCCTTTCAATTACTTTTTTCTTTTATCAAAGGTATTGATGCATGATAGAAGGCTTTAGAATTAAATAGAATTTGGTTCAAATTTAATTATTAACAACATGTGTGATTTTGAGGAGTTCACTTAAATCCTTTAAATGTCCATTTCATTTTCTCTTCTGTAAAATGAAGATAGGTATACATATCATTCCTAGGTACTATATGATGACATTTTATATTTTTAAGTACTGTGTATAAAATAAGTACAAAACAAATGGTAGCTAATAGTTACAGAATATTATTAGCTAAAGCAATTCCAGTAAAAACTTACATATTTTCTCTAGTCTCCTTTAATCCAATTGAGCCACTTATAAATGTGCAAACATATAAAGAAAAGAATTTTCATTCTCTCTCATCATCTCCTAACATGTAGAATGCACATGGGATATATATTACATAAATGAAAATATTTACATATCTTAATTATTCAGTATATATGTATATGTGTATTAATTTATAAAATAAATATGTATTAACCTTCTATACAGGTATGAAGCAATCTACAAATTTGTATCACATTTTGTTTGTCTGATTTTAAGGTAGAATTCAGTACGTACAAGTCTATCCATTAAATTCTTTTTGCAATAATTACTATTTCGTGACATACTCCTCTATAATTACTTTTTTAAAATCTCAAGGCACTGTTTTAAAATGGTAAAATTAGAACATAATGAACTTTTTAATAAGTATATATGTCATCAAAGGAAAGAGTGGCAAAAAATTGAATTTTTAAAAAATTATTTTTTATTATAATGTCATCTTTTTCAAACACTTAAGTAATGAATAAAATATTTACTGACTGAATCCAGAAGTGTCAACAAAACCTACATTTAGAAGCATCACTTGAATTTTGACTGTGTTCACAGTCCCGTCACAGTATATGCGCCAACTTTCATAAGGAAATCTGTCTGTCATTCTGAAAGAAGACCATGACTGAAGGCTGAATAAGAGAGAGATTCTGTGACTAAGCAACAGACTGGAACCTCGGCGCTTGCGACTTCTAGTCTAATTCTGTCCCTAATTTGTGATATGCCCTGAGGAATTCCTCAACCAGTTTCTGTCTCTCTTACTTGGCTGCAAAATGGTGGTAGTCACAGTTACTCTTCTCTCAGACAGACTAGAGTTTGAGCAAGCATCATGCACACACTTAAATGGCATGGGGGTTTAATACCAGTTCTTAGAAATGATGTTCTAGTATTCAGAGTTCAGCAGACAAGTGTGTAGTAGCTGTCTATGACAGTTCACGAGGTTCATTAGGACCACTATCACATTTTCATTTGGCATTTATTGAAAAGGAGTTCAAAGATAGTTGACTTATCTGCATGCCATCCACATTCCTCAGCCATTGAGTATAGTTTCAATGCCAAAAGCATTTTCATAAACAATTAGTATAAATTGATTATACCTTCAAGACAGCTCAGTGAGTTAGGGCATATGCAGCCAAGCCTGGTGACCTGAGTTCAATCTCCAGAAACTCCATGGTAAAAAAGAACTGGCTACCCTGTTGTATTCAGACAGAAGCATCATGGCACATGCAAACACACACACACATACACACACACACACACACATACACACACACACACACACACACACAGCATACATATTTGTGCAAAATCAATAGATAAATGTAAGAGATATTTTATAATTGGAGGGGGAATTAAAGCTAGTTATTTTTCTAAAACAATGAGATATACTGAATTGGAAGTAATGAGATTTAGTGCACTTGTTCATTGATTATCCATCTATCACAGTGTGTTTGAACCAGGCAATGGTGGTGCACACCTTTAATACCAACACTCAGGAGGCAGAGGCTGGCAGACTACTATGAGTTTGAAGCCAGCCTGGTCTACAGAATGAGTTCCAAACAGTCAAGGATACACAGAGAAACCCTGTCCAGAGACCCCCTCAAAAAACTGAGGATTAAACAAAAAAAAATACTTTCCAAGCTAAGAGATTATAAATTAAAATTATAAGACTATTCATCATGACAATCAACACTTTAATTTTCACACTAAATTCAAATGCACAATTTTATATTTTTATTTATTTACATATTACATATGTGTCATATATGTATATTTACAGTATTAAGAAATTGCTTCAGGTTCTATGCCTCGATGTAGGGGAATGCCAGGGCCAGGAAGCAAAAGAGGGTGGGTTGGTGAGCAGGAGGAGGATGGAGGGAACAGGGTTTTTTTTTTTTTTCTTTTCAGAGAGGAAACCAGGAAAGGAGATATCATTTTAAATGTAAATAAAGAAAGTATATAGTAAAAAATAAAAATTAAAAAAATTGCTTCAGAATTTTACCTTTTGAGGTTAACCAGCAAATCATCAAGAAATTTGTGTTTGTAAACAAATCTTCAGTCTCAATATCTGCAGTCTCCAGAAGTTAATAAGAAACTGCTAGGCTCAAACGTATTCCGTGTGTGCCATGACATCATATGAATACTGGCTGGTAACAGGGTACACAGTGATAAATCCAAATGATGACAGATCCTTGGAGAGGAAACGTTCTTTGAAATCTGTAAGCAGACATGTCCTCTGCTTTTCCACTATAGGCACTGAATAAAAATTGATGGATCTTTTAAGATACTTACTCAGGAAGTTGAAGTGGAAATTTCTGGTTGGTGTTTTGGTTTTGTTTTTGGTTTTGGTTTTGTTTTTACTCAATTATGTCATATGATGTTTTTCTGGAAACTGTGTTATGAGAGGATGTTTTTGCTGAAGCAGACACATGGTGTTTTTCTGGAAGATGCCTGAAAAGGGGGCATGTGATATTTCTCTAGAGCAGAGGGTTGAGAGAACAAGTTTGGAAAAGGGTATAAATAAACCCAACAGATAGTGGACGACACTCTGTGGTATTGTTTCACCTTGCCACTCTTTGTTGATCCTAGTATGTCTTGATTTCACAGGGAGACAATCACCAAGAACTTCTTCTGGTGGTGTTCCACCATTTCTTGCCACTTCGGGGGATTGGGCCAATTGGCAGAGATTCATGGGTTCTTCTGGATCAAACTGCTGTTGCTGATTCATGAATGGTGTTTGCAAACAAATCAAGCTCCGACTGTTGACTGATGTGAGCTGAATTGCTAATATCCTGTCAAAGAAGATTGGATTAGCTCCAAAGAGTTATTTCACTCCAAAGAACAGGTCCACATCCCCCTTTGCCATCTTTCCTTTCTAGACATTCACACATAATGAAATCACAGAAACAAGTGTCACTTAAGATGACTTTTAATACCTCTCCATCCTTTTCATAACTCTGAAATCTTAACTTTCGTACAGATAAGTAATTCATCTTGCTGACAATCAAGAAGTCTGTAGTACCAATACAAAATGAAGGGCAACATGTGACTACAGAGTACTAATGTAATTATAGGAATAATTAAGAAAATATAATCGTGGAATAGAGGCTTCTGGCAATGTCTTCACTGAAGGACTAAAACTTAGTGTTGACACTTGAGAGCTGGATCAAAATGAAATGAGTTCAGAAAATGAACAGGAACATATTTCAAAAGGAACATAAGTGGCAAGACAGAACACATGAGGTCTAAGGCAAATGAGTGAGAAATCAAGAAGATGAAGATGTTGAATGATTATGAAAAGAGCATTTTTGGAAACTTTTTAAAAAGTGAGAACATAGGACTTCAACTAAACAAGTTATGAAAAGAAATATATGTCTTAAACCTAAACGTATAAAACTAATGAACTATAGGTACCAGCACTGAAGCCTTGAATAGGTATTTAACAGATGCATTCTTGTGTGTTACTTTTCTCTACTACATCCTATGAATTGATATGAGGAGTGTTTTTGTCCAATAATTTAGCATACCGTAACATCTGGAAAGCCAAGAGATAAAGCAAACAAAAGGCTGTTTCAGGTTCCCTTACAGTTAGCTTCCTAGCGTTTAGGTTCTGCCATCAGCTGCACTTAAGCAACACTAGACTCTGAATCTGGAGAAAATGACCAAGAACTGACACCAGGCATGTTCTTAGCTGTTTAAATGGTGGAAGATGCAGCTCAGAGACAGAAGTTGACACTTTTCTGGCAGCTTGCCAGTTAACAAGGCAGCTTCCTGGTTGTGGCAGCAACAACAATTCCCTCCGCACCACGGTTCTTTTATGTGGCTCTTACGAAGTCCTGGAAGTTCAGTCCACAGTCTATTTCTCAAAGGCTCAGCCACCATTCCACACACTGCAGTAAGTCCTGTTCTGCATAACTAGCCACAGAGGGGTTCATTTCTTTTAACTGGCCAAATGAATATTTGTTCTAATTGTTGTTTCTTTTAACTGGTCCAAACAAATATTTGTTGTAATTGTATAAATTTGGAATAAACTTGGCAATGTTATAAATAGCTCATTAATTAATATCATGTATAGGTACAAAATACAATAATCATTCTTACTTCCTATATGAGTTGTGAAATATTAAAATCACACCAAAGTTATCATCATATCCAAATTCTCTTAATAAAAGAAATATTCTGCACTAAAAAGTTTCACTAATAAGATAATAATTGTTAACAGAATATGTATGATATATGCTATCTTTGTTTTGCTAGATTATTTTTTTATTATTTAGGAAAAAAAAACCTTTTGAGGGTATTGGTATTTGGTAAGAGTGAATCTCACTTGCATTCAATGTTCTACTGCACTTGGTTCATTTGTAAGTAGCTTACAAAGTAACAGGTTGTTTATGGAAACTTCACACATACTTAGCTTGGGTTGATCCCTCCTACACTCCTTTCCCCAGACACTCTGCCTTTTCCCGCACTGTATCTCCCTATACCCTGTATCCCTCTTCCTTCTTCCACCTTGTCTTCCGTTATACCCTTCTCTTTCCCTTGAAGTCTCTGATGTTCTGTCCCATGAGCATCTTCCTAGATTCTGACTCATTCTACACACACTAACATAAATATTTTCTTTGTTTAAGGGGACACTGAGTCACTATGAAGCTCAGAACGACCTTGAATTTTCTGTTTTCCCACCTTAGTATCCAAAACAGAGGCTTTATATGTGTGCTCCTCTATGCTGGTTCGTGTTTATGTCGACTTGACACAGGTTAGTCATTTTGGAAGAGGAAACCTCTGTTGAGAAAATGTCCCCACCAGAATGGCCTGTAGTGGATATCTAAATTAGTTTTTGATGTGGAAGAACTCAGCACATTGTGGATAGTGCCACCCCTGGAAAGTTAGTCCTGGATGATAAAAACAAACAAACAAACAAAAATCAAAAAAAAAAAAAAAAAAAAAAAAAACAGGATGAGGTAGCCATGAGAAGAAAGCAAACAAGCAGCATTCCCCCATGTCTTCTGCATTGGCTCCTGCTCCTGGTTCCTGCCTTGAGCTCCTACCCTGACTTCTGTGGGTGAATAAGTTATAAGCTGTAAGGTAAAATAAACCCTTTCCTCCCTAACTTGCTTTTGATCAAGGTGTTTTATCTCAACAATAATAACTCTAACTATGACAACCACCATGCCTAGCTCAATCTTATTTCTTTTCTTTGTGTGTGTGGAGGAGGGCATGCACACAGGTTTCTGTAAGTGCATATGGAGGAGAGAGGCCAAGAATGAGCATCTTTTTTATTCTGCTCTCCATTATTTTTAAGACAGGTCTCTAACTGATTCAGCTACATGAGCTTCAGGACCTGCTTGTCTCCAGACCCTAACACCTGTGGTCTTGGATGTGTGCTTCTGTGCTTTGTCTCTCACAAAGGTGGTATGGATCTGAGCTCAGTTCTGTGGCTTTCAAGGTAAGTATTTGATCCACTGAACCATCTCCCTAGCCCATGACTTTTAAGATGCTGATATTAGAGCCTGGCATGGTGGCACATGCCTCAAGTTCCAGCACATGGGAGTTAGAGGCAAGTGGATTTCTGAGAGTTCAAGGCCAGACTGGTCTACAATGCTAGTTGTAGGATGGCCAGGGTTGTTACACAGAGAAACCCTGTCTCAAAGAAAATAAAAATCAAAAACAAAAGATAATAATATTAACAATTTTAGTCAAGGTAATTTTCACCAAGAACATTGTATGATGCTATTATTGAACTGAAGAATTTGTATTGGTACAACCTACTTGCAGAATCCAGTAAAGATACTTTTCTGCTAAGCATCTTACTGTCCCAGTATGGGACAGAGCTAAAACAGGAGGACCATGAGTTTGTGTCCAGCCTAAATCAAATACCAAGACTCTGCATTAAATGAAAAATAAAGATTGTGTTACTCACAGAAGGGAAAGGTCATGTAGATCATTGTATTAGCAAAAAATATGTAACTTATTCAATGAGAACGTGATCAGTTTTCAATGTAAAAACATCTTGGTAGGCTACAAAGCAACAAAGCTCATTGGTTATTGCCATTTTGTTGGGTTTTTTTCATTTTTTTTTAAAGATTCTTAGCTGAATGTGGTGATGTATGCCTTTAATCTGGCACTTAGGAAGCCAATCTCTGTGTGTACCTGGCCAGCCTGGTCTATATAGTGAGTTCCAGGACAGCCACGGCTATGTAGAGATACCTTGTATCAAAAAACAAAACAACAAAAATATTAGATAGATGATAGGTAGGTAGATAGATAGATAGATAGATAGATAGATAGATAGATAGATAGATGTAAACCATAAGGGATTCATTTTGCTCTCATTCTCTCTCTCTCTTTCTCTGGCTTTCTCTTCAATATCTGAAAATTAGCCTATATTTCAATGTGCAGTGACTGTTCTAAGTACTTGCTCACATCCAATTATGAAAATTAATTTTAGTATGAGTTTGTCTGTGACATCAGAGTGTGATACTTTAGGTTTTCTAGTCAAGAGTCTCCCTGTGTTGCTTAGAATGGCCACCAACAAATTTCTGAACCTAAGCCATCTTCTTGCCTTAGTACCCTGAAGATCTGGGACCACATTCTGGCACCGCTGCACCACTACACCAGACAAATAATGAAATCAAGTGCTAACAGGCTGCAAGGTTATTTATGGAGCTACATCATATATTGCCTGTGCACACATTGATTTAGACACACTGGAAAATAATTTTTTACTGCTATGGGTCCTGCTTTGTATCTCTTAATGCAAAAATATAAGTGCTAATATAGATATTTTATTATTTATGCTTACATTGTCCCATAGAGCATTAGCTATTTAATATGTTTTTCTATGTATTTAAATGTTATTGGTCATAATACAGTCTGCTTTTTATAATTGTTTTCAGTAAAATCACCAGTGAGTGTGGGAAACATGAAATCCTAACAAATAGGAATTTGTAATCAGATGGGGCTGGAGAGATGGCTCAGTGGTTAAGAGAGCTGATTGCTTTTCCAAAGGTCCTGAGTTCAAATCCTAGCAACCACATAGTGACTCACAACCATCAATGATGAGATCTGATGCCCTCTTCTGGGGTCTCTGAAGACAGCTACAGTATACTCATATATAGTGAATAAATAAATCTTTTAAAAAAAGAAAGAAATTTGTAATCAGCAAAGAGCTGGGTAAGCATTTGTTTAATGAAGTGCTTATAAGCTGTGTTGTGTATGTTGGAATGACTTGGGTTCTGTGGCTGTAGATAGTCTCAGTACACAGCACAAGAAACAACAAAAGAACTTACTGTGTGCTAGAGGGATGGCTCAGTGGTTAAGAGCACTGACTGTTCTTCAAGAGGTCCTAAGTTCAATTCCCAGCAACCACATGGTAGCTCTACAACCATCTGTGATGGGATTTGATGCCCTCTTCTTGTGTGTCTAAAGACAGTGACAGTGTACTTACACATAATAGATAAATGAAGAAGAAAAAGAAGGAGGAGGAGGAGGAGGAGGAGGAGGAGGAGGAGGAGGAGGAGGAGAAGTAAATATACCTCCCAACATCTCAACTCTCCGGAAGTTGAGCTTGAAACCAGTTGTGGCTACCAAAGGCAAAAAATTAATAACACAAGAAGGGCAAGTCAGATGACTAATCAGGTAAAGATGCTTGCTTGATCCCGGGGACATATGATAAAAGAGACTGACTCCCACAAAACTGTCCTTCCATGTTTGCATCCAGACACATACACGTAAGTAAATTAACGTAATAAAAAATCTTTTTAAAGAAAAATATGCCACTAAAATCTGATTAAGCTTTTAAGCTCAGCCGGGTAATGGTGGTGCATGCCTTTAATCCAAGCACTTGGGAGGCAGAGGCAGGTGGATTTCTGAGTTCAAGGCCAGCCTGGTCTACAGAGTGAGTTCCAGGACAGCCTGGGCTATACAGAGAAACCCTGTCTGGAAAACCAAAAAAAAAAAAAAAAAAAAAAAAAAAAAAAAGCTTCTAAGCTCAATTTAATCAAGCTTGAGTTTCTCATACATTGAGTTATACGTTGGAAGGCTGAGGCAGGAGGATTGCTTGGATCACTGGCCCAGTTCTGAATATGGCTAAATGAAGGGGAAAAAAAATACTATCAGTGGAAGCATAAACAGCCAGCCTTCCCTTATAAGCTCCTTTTTCATTCTGAAGGTGAGTCTGCTTCCTGGAATTTATGTTCAAAAGCAATTTGGAGTTCTTAAAAACTTAATCTCCTTAACTTAAGCGCTTTGCATTTGCATGAGGCACCAGGGAATATGAAATGATGCCCTAATTGAAACATGACTTAATAAGCAGTACATGAAACTAGGAGAACCTCTGAGCAGTAATCCTATCTTCAGTACCTCTTGCTGTGTTTCTTTGGTTTAATTGAATAATACAGTAGAGTTTTAGTCCCCTCGTTAGTTGAAAGAAGTAAACAGTGAAAATTCTAGTCGCTGGGAAAAAAATGAGTAGGTACAGATGTTTAGGGTCACTGTGTGCTTGTGAAATTTATATATAGTGTCATGTTTGCTGAAAATGGACTTTGCCATCACAAACACGTCTCCTACAGAAATGTCACGAAAGTGTAAGAGATATTTTGGTTATTGGTTATTTATATCTTAATAGTATTGATATAACTATTTAATTAAGTAGCATGTTAATTAATAATTCAGCAAATGCAAATGGAATTTAAGGACCAAAGCAGTCTGACACATGAGTGATTCAAGCCCTTGAATGCTGAGGCAGGAGGAATCCAATTTTGAGTCCTTGGGCTACATATCAAGACTTCCCCCAAAACAAAAGCAAACAAACAAAAAAAAAAAAATTAGAGAAGAAAGTAAGAGAAGTAAATGTGTGTCTAGTGATGAGGCGACCAATCTTTAAATATATGGTTGACCATCAGAAGCACGGAGTATCTAGGTGTAAGGCTGAGGAAGAGCATTCATGTGTTTGACCTCGCCACGTGGTTACGATTCCTTATGCATGAGACCTTGCTTATTTCCTCCTCATTGTTCTTGGTTTTTTTTGGTTTTTGGAGGAGAAACTGGGAAGGGAGAAATCATATGACATGTAAATAAAGAAAATATCTAATAATAAAAATAAATTAATTTAAAAAAATAGCTCCTCTCCCAAGGACACTCACAGAAAAGGGTAAGCAGGTCCATGTGTTTGTAATGAATGTCTCTACTGAAATGTCATTTGAATGGTTCACAAATGAAGTCCAACTGGTTACTTCCAAAATTAGTAGTAGTAGTAGTAGTAGTAGTAGTAGTAGTAGTAGTAGTATTTGGTTTTTTGAAACAGGTTTCTCTGTATAGCCCTGGCTATCCTGGAACTCACTCTGTAGACCAGGCTAGCCTTGAACTCAGAAATTTGCCTGCCTCTGCCTCCTAAGTGCTGGGATTAAAGGCGTGCACCACCACAACCCGGCAATTATTTTTTAAAATTATAAGCCCTTGGGCTGGAGAGATAGCTTGAAGGTTAAGAGCACTGACTGTTCTTCCAGAGGTCCTGAGTTCAATTCCCAGCAACTACATGGTGGCTCACACCATCTATAATGGGATCTAATGCCCTCTTCTGGTGTGTCTGAAGATAGTGACAGTGTACTCATATAAATAAGTTAAATTTTAAAAATTATAAACTCTTTTTAAGAGATTTCGAAATTGTAAGTCAGGAAGATACTGATACAGTGAGCAAATACTTGACTAAACTGCATTAAAATAATTTTAGGAACTATTATGTAATTTTTAAAATTATTTAGTTTTAAAGTCTATGTATCAATAAAAATATTATAGTAGAAAATTAAATGAAAAACAAAGTGTAGACTAAAACTGAACATGCATATTCCTGTAACATAACAACTTTACTTTGAAGTGTACAAACAAAAACAATATATATGTATATGTATTTATACATATATACATACACATTTACTAAACATGTTTGTATCTGTATTCATTAATAGACAGAAACAGAAATTTTCATAGCAGCATTATTTTCACCAATGTTTTGTTTTTACTCATTCTGCTATGAAGAATAAAAAGACATCTATTCGTGTTTTCATATTCATTTTATTATAAGAATAATTTTTATTTAAAAATACATTATTGACAACCTGATAAGCCCAAAATGCAAAATAGAAATCAATTCAATGGAAGCACCCTACCCAGAAGTCCTTTCTGATGTTGCCCAGTCGCTTCAGGAACTGGAGAACACTCTTATCTCCTACCTTTCTACTTGTTAAACCACTGGACATTGGAGTTCATTGAGTATTGCTATGCTCAGCTTTACTGGTCTGTACCTGTTGCCTGCAAGTGAATGCAGGAGTATATCAGTACATAAAGCCTGGCATCTTCTATTAACTTTGTGCACAGCTCTCTGGCACTGTCTGTGAAACACTTCAATGAGAAAGCAGTCTCTAACTTCAGACATGAGTGGAGTCCCGAGGATCTGGAATTTTCAGCAATAGAGGTAGAAATCCCTGGCTAGAGGCAGTGCTGGCAGGAGAGGGGGAAAGATAACGGAAAGAACCACGGGAAGCAGAGATGGCACTAGGAGCCACAGGAAAGAAGCTGTGAGCTGTTCACTTGGTATAATGACTGTCCCAAGTTGAATGTATAAAAGCAACAACTCATGACATCTCATTATATGCTGGCTTTAGTGTCAGCCCTCAGTCAGCATGACCGATTGACACAAGCTAAAAATAAAACCAAAAAAAAAAAAAAAAAAAAAAAAAAAAGTTCCCTTGGTCTCTGACACTGCAGAGAGGGAAGTGCATGTGGATGGGACAACTTCAGCCTTTGACAGCTTCAATTACTTCAAATAGTAAGAGTGTCACTTAACCACTAGCCTAAATAGTTTGAAGATTCTACAGTTACCACTTCAAAATCAAAACCCTGCCTCTTGTGTTTCATGTTATCTGAATACCACAACTAGTAAAAAGCACAGAAGCTAAAAGGCAAACTCCCCAAATACTACCAGAGAACATTTGGAAGTTCCCAAACAGGCAGGCACACAACCAAGCAGTTTGTCTCATCCATCAGAAGGACGGAGCTAGTTTCTGGCTTCTCCTTGGAAGATAGATTTTGGAGAGAAACGGATATGAATGCTGTTTGCAAAGCAGCATCTGTTCTTCCTACATAGAAATCCTATATTTTCTCACTTGCTTCACAGCAAACTCTACATGGTCTTCCTCCACTGGAGCAGTAAATCTCAGCCCAGGAATTTAAGCCAGTCCAAGGATTTAGATGGATATATATGTATCAGAGAGTTAAATATATAAATATATATATTTAAATGACATAAAAAGATTTGTTTATCCAAGCAATAAGAATTTCATAATTGCCACTCCCAAAAATATATCTTTAAAAAAATTAAATGAAAGCTGGAAATTGAGGTGAGAAGATGTCTGATAAAAAGGTCTCTACAAAATCTTTATACTCCTCCTAGGATAAAGCCTTAGATCACGTATGATTACCCTGAAGTTTCAGATAGAACCTTTCAGTGTTCAACAATTATGAGTATAAACATTCTACCTTCAGACAGTAAACTAATACCTAAAAGGATACAACTATGAAGTATAAATAATACGTCTCCATAAGCTTAAAGTCTAATAGGAAATCAGCACAGATGGCAAAGATAATTCAAGGGACAATGCAATTTTACTACGAATGATGAATGATTCAAACAGCCAAATCCTATAACAGATGCCAAAGATAATTGCTGTTCTAGATTGTTGGCTTTAATGGTAGACACTAGGTAGACACAAAGTTGCATGTTGAAGAACAATATGATCATAGTGCAGGCAGAGTTTTAAAAAAACAAAAACAAAAACAAAACAAAACATGTACTATAAAAATAGAAAAGAAAGCCCGCCAGTGGTGGTGCCAGCACTTGGGAGGCAGAGGCAGGCGGATCTCTGAGTTCGAGGGTAGACTGGTCTATAGAGTGAGTTCCAGAACATCCAGGGCTACAGCAGAGAAACCGTGTCTCGAAAAACAAAAATAGATAGATAGATAGATAGATAGATAGATAGATAGATAGATAGATAGATAGATAGATAGATACATACATACATACATACATACATAGATACATAGATAAGAAAGAAAAACCAGCCAACCGGACCATCAAAAGAGATTCCAAAGGATTGATTCACTTTGTCTCTCAGGATCTGAAGTTGC
>JADRCD010234311.1:0-13545 GCA_019843815.1 Montemys delectorum
TACATTTCTCTTTTCATCTCTAGAAACCCATCTAGTACAGACCAATGCAGGCACTGTACATGCTGCCAGTCTCTGTGTGCATCAGCCCTGTGATGTCTACAAGGCCTTTATTATTTGGTGGCCTCCATCCCCTCTGTCTCTTACACTCTTTCTGCATCCTCTTCCACAGGGTTCCCAGAGGCCTGAGGGAAGTGAATGATGGAGAAATACCATTTAAAATTGAGTGTTCCAAGATCTCTCCCTCTCTTAATATTGTCTATCTATTATTGGCCTATGAGTTTATTTCCATCTGCTACAGGAGCTGCTTCTATGGTGGCTCAACAGGATGTTTATTTGTGAGTATAGGAAAATACCATTAGGATTCACTTTATTACTATATTCCTTTAACAAAACTTTATATTTGATTTTCTCCAAGGTCATGAGCTGTCTATTCATATATGCTTGGTTACCCAAGCAGCATGGTGTATAGGTTCCATCGCATGGAGTGGGCTTTAACTCAAATCAGATATTAGTTGGTTATCCCCACAAGCTTTGTACCAATATGGCACAGCATATTTTGCAGGCAAGTCACTCTTGTCGGTTGAAGGGTTTATAGCAGGGTTGTTGTTTCCCTTTCTCTTTTGATAAAAGCGAGAATACTCTCCAGTACTGTGACTAGTAGTCTTAGGAATGAAGGCTCTACGGAGGCTCCATCTGGACTTCTACACGTTCAGTGAGTTGAATAGATGTTGTCTTCAGCAATAGGTCTTCATTGCCAGTTTGGGGAAAGCCACCAATAGCCTTGGCAATATTTCAATTTTACATTTAAGTATTTAAAAATGAATTTTCAATATTAAGACAACTTTTTTATGGAATAATAGCATGGAATATTAAATAACAAAATCGAGCTTTCCAGTTTGCCTGTAAAATTTTCCTGGAACTTTATCATAGCCCTTTGCCCTATGCCTTCACACATTAAAACGTGTATGTTATAAAATGTAAAGAAAAATAAAAGAAAATTAGTTAACCATTGTCAATATTACCAAGTATCATTATACTTATTCATGTATGATTGTAAGCAACACTATGTTTTTGCTGTTTTGATGAAAGTCCCATAAATACATGGTTAAATGACCATTTAGTAAAGAGAGAGAGAAACAAAACATATGGCCATCAGGACAGTCTTGCTGTGTAGAAGCAATGAGGTAAATTCGATCCTCAGTATTTACCTAAAATTATTTTCATGGCTAAGTGTTTCTATAATCAGAGCTCTGAAAACAGTAGGAAACCTAGGTCTTTCTCTGTAGCCCCCCAAAGCTGTATGGGTGAAACCCAGGCTAGTCAGAGATCGTTTGTCAAAAATAAGATGCAGGAAAATTGGAGAAGACATCAAGCATCAACTATGGCATCTCTGCCTATCAGAAAGCCCACAGGTACACATATTCTGAGATAAGTAGGGCAAGAGAGACAGACATTATGACAAAAACTGAGATACCATGAATTATTTTATGAGAAAAGTGTTTAGGTTATTTCTCTGAAAGCAGGCTTCTCTTCCTCCTCTGATCTGCTAAGTTTAGGTCAAATCTCTCTCAGCATTGTTATAATTTCTACATTGGAAACTGCTTGTGCATGTTAGAATATCTAATAGTTTGACCTAATAGTTACCATTAAATTTTTTTCCTGCCACCAATGCTCAATATATTTGAGGGATCAAGACATGATCTAGCAAACTTCCAGATAACATACACTTTGATAATGTTTTTTTATAATCTCTACCTTTGGCCAACAAAAGGATGCATCACAAGTTATTGATAGGTCAGACTCTTAAATTTTTTTCTGCCATCTTGATTTCAGGATCTTTGTGTCCTCAATGTTTAAGGAAGTACCTAATAAGCACCATGTGTTAAAATGTATACTACTTGTTACTTGCTAATAAGTTTTAAAGAGTTCCAGGAGATAATAAAAGCATAGATGGTACATTACATATACATGATTTTGTCTTCTATACAGATACCAGACAAGTTGTTATATATTAAATACAGGAATATATATTTAATAAAATAGTAACAGAGGAAAAGAAATGGCTCCTTATTGCTCTACACTAGGTCCCTACTGCTGCTCATGTTTTTGAAGTTCCACTTGGTATATGACAGAATCTTCCACTGGTAATGTGAATGAATTTTCTCTGACTGTTAGAAATATGGCCATAGATGATATCCTCTAGTTCATAATATTCTCTGGAGAACAAAGACAGATGCTAAATTTTTGTCAGTCCTTCTGTACTTATTATTCTTGTTCAATTTAAATTCCAGAATCTTGACATCACATATCATTTAATGTACTACATAGTAAAGAGTAAAATTTTTGTTTTGTTTCGTTTTTTTGTTTTTTGAGATAGAATTTCTTTGTGCAGCCCTGGCTGTTCTGGAACTCACTCTGTAGAGCAGGCTGGCCTCAAACTCAGAGATCTGCCTGCCTCTGCCTCCCAAGTGCTGGGATTAAAGGCATGCACCACTACCGCCCAGCCTTGTTCATAGCAGCCTTATTTATAATAGCCAGAAACTGGAAACAACCCATATGCCCCTCAACAGAGGAATGGATACAGAAATTGTGGTACATCTACACAATGGAGTACTACTCAGCTATTAAAAACAATGAATTTATGAAATTCTTAGGGAAATGGATGGATCTGGAGAATATCATCCTGAGTGAGGTAACCCAATCACAAGAGAACGCACATGGTATGCACTCTCTGATAAGTGGTTATTAGCCCAGAAGTTCAGAATACAGGAAGAACAACCCACAAACCACAAGAAACTCAAGAAGAAGGAAGATCAAAATGTGGACATTTAATTCCTTCTTAAAAGGGGGGACAAAATACCCACCGAAGGAGTTGCAGAGACTATGGAACATAGACTGAAGGAAGGACAAGCCAGCCTGAGTTAGTTGTCTCCTGAGAGGCTCTGACAGTACCTGACTAATACAGATGTAGAGGCTCACAGCCATCCATTGAACTGAGTACAGGGTCCCCAATGAAGGAGTTAGAGAAAGAGCTGAAGGGTTTGCAGCCCCTTAGGACGAACAACAATATGAACTAACGAGTACCCTCAGAGCTCCCAGGGATTCAACCACCAACCAAGGACTATACATGGAGGAACTGATTGTTCTGGCAGCATGTGTATAGTAGAGGATTGCAAAGTCGATCATCAATGGGAGGAGAGGCCCTCTGCCCTGTGAAGGTTCTGTGCCCCAGTGTAGGGGAATGCCAGGGCCAATAAGTGGGAGAGGGTGGGGTGGCAAGCATGGGGAGTGGGGAGGCAACAGGGGTTTGTTCTTGTTGTTTTTGTTTGTTTGTTTGCTTGCTTGTTTGTTGGAGGGGAAACTGGGAAAGGAGAAATCATATGATATGTAAATAAAGAAAATATCCAATTAAAAAAATATATAGATGTTAAGATAATATAATAAGCCAAAACTGAATGGCTCTTTGTTTCAGGATCAAAGACGGGAACTGCAATATTATATAATATAGTGATAGAATAAAAGAGAAATATTATCATTCATTAAAATAACCATAGTATTTGTAAAACTATTAAAAACAGAAAAATTATACAGCATAATAAGATCCCACAATAATATAAATACTTTGAATAAGAGGACATTTAGTTCACATGGAAGAATATCTAGTTGTGTTTTTCTACATGGTACTGGGGCTATCCATACCAACAAGTATGTTAAATTAATAAATTTGTTAATTTCCCGATTAAAAAAAGAGTAAAATTAACACATATAAAATATTCATCACTTTTCATTTAAGAGAATCACTTAGTTTTGAATTAGATCCCAAAAGAGTTATATTTGTTGTATAATGATTCTTTTAAACATTGAAAAAATCCAACAAAAGATTTGTATACAAAAGTCAGTATTCACAATGAAAACTGAAGACATGTATAATGTATGTGTGTCATAATGTATGCATTTGGGGTACCAAAGCTACCTCTGCTAAAATGCAGGAAGTCCTATATGTCAAAACAGTGTCAGGAAGTAGAATATATACCCAAAGAAAAATGTAAGTCCTTAAAACCTTTGAAGAGAATGTTAGACATAGAAAACCAAATGTAATTAAACATTGATGAAATGTATTGTTACATTTATAAATTATGTACATATAACATCCATCATTTCCAAAGTTGCTAAAGTAACACAGTAATATGCTTTACGATTCATATAATTCAGCCGGGCGGTAGTTGGGTATGCCTTTAATACCAGCACTTGGGAGGCAGAGGCAGGCTGATTTCTGAGTTCGAGGCCAGCCTGGTCTACAGAGTGAGTTCCAGGACAACCAGAACTACACAGAGAAACCCTGTCTCAAAAAACCTAAAAACCAAAAAACAAAAAAAAAAAAAAAAAAAAAAAAAAATTCATATAGTTCTACACCTATTTTTCATGTTTCCTTTATTTTTTAACCATATATTTAAGGGTGTTTGCCTGAACATATGTTTATGTACCATGTGTGTTCAGTGCCCTGAGATGTCAGAGTGAGCATCAGAGCCATGCAACTGGATTTGCAGACATTTGAAATCAGGGAAGAGAATCCAATGTTTTGAAGCAATAAACTGTCTCTCCAACCCTGCGAATCTTTATTTCAAAATGAGTGTCATGTAAATAATTACCCCTGCCAGTTTGTATTTTTTAGAGAATTACATGGAAATGTTTTCTTTTTGTATGACAAAGCCCCATACTGTTCTAAATAACATTTGTAAACAGTTTCTTCTTAGTTTATCCAGTACAGAAGTACCTCTTTCATTACAGGAACTTAATATTCAGTTTCCCTTCTTGCCAGTGACAACTCTATACACATGTAGGCACACATTTTTATAGGTACATTCTAAAATTTAATTTATACTATTCTTTTATTTTTGTTGGCATGCAAGCACCATTACAATTCACATCACACTTGAGTGCTGCATATTTCCTAAGCTCTTTATAGATACTAAGCCACTTACTTCCTCAAGTCTTATTCTTTATACTTGAGGAATACTTTTTCATCTGTATTTCAGAGTAATAAATGTGAGACTGTGAGAAAATTGGTGAAGTTTTGAGACCAAATTGTACATTTTACTTTTATTCACGAGGAACTTGACTCTAGAGTACCCATTTGAACCAGTATGCTATATTGCCTATTATAACATTAATATCAAAACTAAGATCCTTATGTTTATGGTAAAGTTCCCTATTTTGTCTCTGTTTCTCATTCATACCTGCAATGGCTATGAGACCTGTTGTTCATATGTAAGAATAAAGATCATAAAACACTCTTAAGATTTTTTTGCCTGTTGACGGAGATGTTTCACAACCACTATAATATTGTAACATCATCTAAAGAGTATCTACAGAGAACATCTAAGTGAATTTTGAGTAATATTTATTTATTTGTCTGGGAGAGTATCCTAATTCCTAGTACATATACTTTTAGTCTCTTGAGCAGCCAACAGGCATCACCAGTCTTTCTCTTGCACCATGAACTAAAATGGATGGGAGGTTTGTGAATCACTTAGCATTTTTCCTTTTATTGAAAACTGATTGTTTTCTCACATATTATCTCCTAACTACAGCCCACTCCAATTCCTCTCAGTTTCTCCAAACCTCCCCTACCCTCTGGATCCACTCCTTTTATTTTTCTCATTATAAAATAATAGGCTTCTAAGAGATAATAATAATATATAGCAAAATAAAATAAGATAAAACAATACTATCACATCAAAATTCAATAAGAAAAATCAACAAAAAGATAAGAGCCCAAGAAAAAACACAATAATTCCAGCTATTCATGCTCTTGGATCTGGAAGTCATAAGGTATGCAAAGAGACCGTACTGCAGACCTATGCAGGCTCTGCACACTGCTGCTTCAGTCTCTGTGAATTCATACAAAATTAGCTCATGTAAATTTAGAGGTCCTTGGTTTCTTAGTGTCCTCCATACTGTGACTCTTATACCATTTCCCCTCTTGTGGTGGTATAAACATGCTTGGCCCATAGAATTGCACTATTACAGGACCAAGAGCTTCTCCTCCCATTGATGCCATCCTCTGTTACATATGTTGTTGGAGCCATGGGTCCCTCCATGTGTGCTTTTCGGTTGGTAGTTTAGTCCCTGGGAGCTCTGGAGGGGGTGAGTCTGGTTGGTTGATATTGTTCTTCTTCCTATGAGCTTGAAACCCCCCTTATCTCCTCAGTTCTTTCTCTAACTCACCACTGGGGACCCTGTGCTCAGTCCAGTGTAGGGGAATTCCAGGGCAGGAAAGTGAGAGTGGGTAGATGGGAGGAGGAGCACCCACATAGAAGAAGAGGGAAGGCGGTGGGATAGGGGGGTTTCTGGAAGGGAATCCAGGAAAGGGGATAACATTTGAAGTGTAAATTATTAAAATATCGAATAAAAATAAATAATTAAAAAATAAACAATTAAACAAACAAACAAACAAACAAAACAGAATCTCACTATTAGAAGGTGTGACCTTGTTGGAATGGCTATTACTTTTTTGGAGAAAATGTGTTACTGTGGGTGTGAGCTTTGAGACCTTCCTTCTAGCCACCTAGCAAACAATCTTCTGGCTTCTTTGGATCCAAATACAGAATTCTCAGCTCCTTCTCAGGCACCATGTCTGCCTGAATGCTATGATGCTTTCTGCCTCCGTGATAATGAACTGAACCTCTGAATCTGTACTACAGCCCCAATTAAATGTTGTACTTTATAAGAGTTGCATTGGTCATGGTGTCTCTTCTTTATAGTGATGGAAATTCTGATTATGACCCCTTTTCTACTTTGGAGTTCCCTTTGCTCTAAGATGAGAGATTTAATAAAGTCATTTTAGACTGAGCATCTCTGTCTTTGTCTCTGTCTGTCTCTCTGTGTCTGTGTCTCTGTCTGTGTCTCTGTCTGTGTCTCTCTATCTCTGTCTCTGTCTCTCTCTCTTTCTCTCTCTCTGTCTCTGTGTGTGTGTGTATGTGTGTATGTGTGCATGTGTGTAATGTCAGTCTGTGGGTCTCTGTATTTGTTCCTATCTATTACAGAAAGATGGTTCTCTTCAAAGGGCTGGCAAGGCACAGATGTATGAGTATAGTAGAATTCATACCATTAGGAGTACATTAAAAATATTTGGTTTTATCTTAGTCCCTGGGCTATGTTATCCAAACAGTGTCAGGTATGGGGCCCATCTTCTAGAGTGTATCTTAAGTCAATCATTTATTGGTTAACTATTTCCACATGTTTTATGACACTACTGCCATAGACAGTCTTGCAGACAGGACAACATTGTAGGTCTAAGGGTTTGGAGTTTCTCCAATGTTTATATTTCTCTTTGGTCAGTGGTTCTCAAGCTGTGGGTTACAAGCCCTTTGGGGATGAACATAACTTTCACAGGGTTTACCTTGTGAAACAGGATAACATTATTGTTTACATTGCACTATGATAATAGTAGCAAAATAATAATTATGGAATAGTAACAAAAATAATTTTATGGTGGAGTGTACACAATATGTAGCTCCAAATTAAAGGGTCACAGCATTAGGAAGGTTGAGAACTTTTGATTTTGGTAACATGAAGTCTTACAGCCTTATGAAAAAGACATTTAGTTTTTAATTACTTCTTGCAACCTATCCTAAGCCATTTTAAGCTCTAAGCCACACATTAAATAACCTGACCACTTCTAGTTTAATGGCAGCTAAGACTTAAACTACTAACATATCAGCATACAATTAATCTGTAATTTCCTAATGTCTCAAACTTGAGACTATTTAGAGGCTACATTCCACCTGGCACGACTTTGTTCTGCATTTCAAAAAAGTACTAAGAAATACACCTTCCACTAAGATTTATGAGTATCTAGCAAGAAAATTCAACTTTGTACATGTAGTTGTAATTCATATATCAATCCTAACTATAAAAGTAGTTCATACCTTACATTTTTGGGTCTCATTGGAAAGAGAGTTCTGTTATGTCATTTATTTTCAAAAGTTAATCAAGTTTGTAAAGAAAACATGTTTCTCTTCAATTGTGTAAGATGCCATTTAAAAAGAATATTACATTAAATATTCTTTAATGATTAAAAAATGAAAAGTTTTGTAGGTTATATTGGTAGTGAGAATTATTAAAACCACAACATTTGCTGTAAAATTGCCTGATCTTTTTCTTGACCGATTATTTAAGAATTTAGAATTTTATAATTATTTTCTTTACCTATTAATTTAAAAAATTTTAACTATTATTTTAGAATTCTATTAGAATTGTCCATTAATTTAGAATTTAGTCTATTTTTTTTACCTATTTTTAGAATAATTTAGAATTATTTAAATTTCTTTAACTATTATTTAAGAATTATTGATTTAATTTATAATATTAGACTTAATAGGTAAATAGAATTTGTCCATTACTTTAGAAATATTTTAGAATTTTAGAACATTTAGAATTCACAAATGTGATATATTTTGGTGATATTCACTCCCTAATCTCCAACTACTCTCAGACTCCTCTGCCATGCCCCCTCCTATTTTCATGTTCTCTCAACCTACAGATACTGATCCATTTTGGACATATGGACATATGGACATGGATGCAACGACATCCCCTGGAACATGAGCAGTCAATCAGTGAGTACTTCTTGAAGAACACTGACTTGCCTAACTTCAGAGGCCTTCAGTTTTGGAGGATCAGCAGGTTGATGTGGAGCTTAGTAAGTAATTTCCCCATCTATGCTAGAATTGAGACTGATTTGGTCTTATACAGACAAGCAAACATGCTTGAGTTGATGAGAGCATATCTAGAAGATATGGCTCTGTAGAATCCTCCCAATCTCTGGATCTCACCCGCTCTTCCTCATCATTCAAAAGTCATATCTGCCCCCAGCCTTTCTGTAAATATGACATGCAATGTTGTGGTGCACATATGAGTCACAAATTTCTCGTCTTCTAAACTTTCTATGATGATTAAGTGAAATGTCTTTTATATTTATTACAGAGGAATAAATACAAGGAACCTACAATAATGGCTAACTGTTATTATCATTTTCATTTAATTCAATTGGTTGAGATGATTTTTATCAGCTTAAAAAAGAGTCTTAGCTTCTGTTTTTGTTTTTGTGCACAGTAAGTTTTAAGGAAGAGTTTAATATTCTGACAAAAAAAATATTGTATAGACACTCAGCTCCCTGACCCAGTTAAGGTTCTCAGAAACTATTTAGAAAAGATCAAGCCTCCAGCAAAATATTTCCTATTTCTGACTCCTGGAAAGAACAGAGAAATTTCTCTGTAAACATGTTTATACAAGTATTTGACTGTACTTATAAGAGGGAAATTTTGGTGGCTACATCACCAAGGAAAATGAAGGCCTCTCTTCCTGCATCCCATTAGTATTCAGTAAATCAGCAAGCAGTTATGGTGCCTCACTAGCATTTTCCCATTTCACAATGGAATGTTGAAACTCCAAATATTGTGCAGGTAACCATAGCTGCCATGGTTCTATGATTACAGCATTGAGAATTATAAAGTGACTTAAGAAATTAAGCCACCATTTAGAAGAACAATGAGCCACAGAAAGACAAATGGACAATGTGCTAGAGATAGTTTATATCTTCTGCTTAAGTGAAATTTTAGCAATGTATTTCATGTCCCAAAATTCAAAGTGTCTTCATTTGTAAATTGAAAAAATTCATGTTGTTCAATTACATATTTGCAAAAGCATATGTACCACATCAGTTCTGCTCACTCCTCAGTTAATGTTTATATATGCTTAACCAGTTATGAATTCACTCCAAAGAACCTGTTAAGGTAAATTAAATATGTATATTTGTATTTATATCTGCCCCACAGGGACACTGAATTTAAAAGGGGGCCATAAGAAGTTCTTTTTCTCTATTTATCTACCTATTGAAGTATTTTTCTCATCCTTCATTTATGTCTTTGATATTTTTCCTGTACTAATTTTAGCATATAATATGCACTTCAACTACACTGTTATCTAAAAGATATATATTAATACTCCAACAGATTATTAAACTGTCAATATTCTTGTAAGCCATGCTCAGTTTTTATGTAGATTTTTCACTTAACATTAGTAACTAATATATGTGCACACATAATTATTATTAAAACATTGCTTTGAATCTGTGAGTCTTTCCATCAGAAAATATAGATCTCAGATATACTACATTTCCACTAATATCAACAATAAATCTAACAATAACTGTAGAAAATGAACTTGATGAAATTTTGTGGCTATTTAGATTAGAGAGACCTTATAGTTATCTTTCCGGAAATAAATTGCTGATCTCAAGTGGTTAGAACACTTTGGAAATCACAGACAAAATTATAATCACAATACTTTTGGCATTTGATAATTATTTAGAATTTGCTCCTTTGTCAAGATCATCATTATAAATGATTCATACCCTGAACAAAATATTTTAATGTTCTTAGTTTCCATGATCATGGTGGTTGATCCATGACAAGAGTAATTACATAGCACATGAAAATACATTTAATAAAAAAAAATACTAGCACTGGATCAGAATAAAGTAAGGCAGATGATACAGAGTTCTTATTTTGGAAAGACAGCTGTGCTTACAGTTTATCTAACAAATGCATGCGGAAGCAATCTTACCCAGATTCAATAAGTTATTATCAACTTTAATTGTAAGAGATTGGAAGTGCAGAAAATTCAGAAAGTATTTGTCTTTGAAGATCTTTGACTTTACTGCAATGAAAATAAAAATGTGTTTCATAACTGACAGATGTAGTTGACATTCCAAATGTTTGCTGTAAGAGCCTTCATGGAGAAAGCTGGCCATGAATACGCTCCACAGGTAATAAGAAGACAGAGGACTCGCATTAAAATGAAAGAAAAGGTCAGGCTATGACAGCAGAAAGAGGGAGCATCCAAAAGTGGGAAGTCAAACTGAATGCACGGCAGGAAAGCATTGCTGACATTTATTTTCTTTTTTATGTGTCAATTTGCAAAGCTGCATTCAGTCCAAATTATAGCCAGGCATAGTCTTTTATGCTAATAGTTGAACTATGCATAAGAGATTGGTCCTAGTCCCATGATCCTTAGTTTTAAACACAAAGTTGATGAAGCATAAATATAAATATCTGTAAGGTGGAGCTCAGTGTCAATAGGAGTTAGAGGATGAGGGCAGAAAGCCACAAGTAAGGACGACTTCAAAATAAAACACGATAAGTAAATGGACAAGGCAGAGAATTTCTAGTTCAGAGGAATCAAGAAAGGGAGACAATGCAAAAAAAAAAAATGTAGGCCCTGAAGGAAAGAGGGAGCTATATAGAAAAGGAAAGTAAATGCAGATACAGCAGGTACATTAGAACACTAGCATCGTCAGTGATGCCAGTTGGAGTGGAGCAAGGGAGCATGGAGAGAGAGGAAGAGCCTCAAAAACAACAGAAAATACCTTTTGTCTTTAGTTATGCATGTGCTCTGTATGAGCATGAAAGTTATTATATACCGTTTTTGAAAGATTTACAAAAATGAACTAGTTTGGTTACTCTGTCAGAAATAGGCTATCAAGAGCTATGAGTAGTGTGGACACATAATTGCAGCACAGTGAGAAAGAATATAGAGTACCTTTGCCTTAACCTGAGTGGATCAGAGATAAAACACATAATCTGAAGGTTTGGTGTATGTTCATTTTTAAAGATTGTTAAATATCAATTTTTGTTTCTCCATTTTATTTAGTAATAAACTGATGTGGAGAAATACACAATCATATACAAAAGATACTGAAGAGGCACCATGGGGAGGTTCAGAGAGGACATGGCCAGGGCTCAGGGAACACTTCACAGATAACTTATCACAGGGACCCTCCAGACCTTGAACTGCATCTGGCTCCTCAGGCAACCTCATTACTATCAAGAGCAGCACTCCCTGGTCCTTGAAAAGAAAGAAAGATGAGTCTTCGTGGAGGTCTGGAACACAGCCAGACTGTTGATGTGAAAAGCTACTCTGCCATTAATCTTTTGGACTGGGCATGAGGAGAGAATAGATGGTTTCAGAGCCCATGGAAAGCTATGCTGAAGACAGCTGGAGCTGACTCCACACAGGAAAAAAAAAAAAAAAAAAGAGGAAAGTCATTTGTGTCAGTCACTGGCGTTCACTGAGAAAAACCCAGCTATAAAATTCTGGAAAATGATGGCATCCAAGATCAAGTCTTAGGATCTAGAAGAGGGCAAGTCATAGGTGCAGTATACAGAAGGTGATGCCTCAAAGATAAGACCTTATAAAACATAATTTGCAGACGCATAACTGTGTAACTGTATAACAAATGACAATTATTTCGAGAACAATGGCTTCACCCATTCCCTTTGATTCCCTACACAGAGACATACATGATGAAAGTCAACAAACTTGTTTGAAAATTTATAATGTAATGTCCCCAAGTTAGAAGGTCAGTAATCCCACTTGGTCCAGAGGAAGACTTCATGTCTCATATGACAATATTGTCCCTGATGTTTCTCCTAAGTTTATTAATACAACACATTGAAGCAAATGCTTTTAAGAATTAATATCAGATTTCCCATATATTAGGAGGCCTCAGTCACACTAATTGCTTAGTACTTCCCAATTAATAATGTTTCATCATTCTGTAGTTTGCAATAACTCACACAGCACTAGAGATTGGAAACAGCATGAACATTATGCTGCTTACATTCCTAAGGGGGGAAAAAGAGAAAAAAGAATCAATATTGAATAGGTATACACTATGGAATATATACATTACCCTTGAATTGTATGTTTTTCCCATTCTATATTTTGAAGAAATGAAAAATAACAAAAAATAAGATAACTTGCCCTTCATCCTGTGAAGGTTCTATGCCCCAGTGTAGGGGAATGTCAGGGCCAGGAAGTGGGAGAGGGTGGTTTTTTGAGTAGGGGGAAGGGGGAGGGAACAGGGTTTTGTTTTGTTTTGTTTTTCTTTTTTTCAGAGGGGAAACCAGGAAAGGAGATATACGACATGTAAATAAAGAAAATATCTAATTAAAAAAAAAAAGAAAATGTATATATTTCACTTGGCTTCCAGAAATAAAGACAATAGACAAATCTCAGTTGATATTACTCTTTAATGCACCTAATCTACCTTTACTTGAGCAAGCTGTAACTATCCTATGAAACTACCCATCATGTGCAGACAGAGCTAACAACCTCTTGCAAACACAAGAAATGCTATAGAACCCACTCAGCTTTAAAGCAGATAGCTGAAGCCTCTATTGAAATTGCGGTGCACCTAGTATTTGCCTTTGGCTGACCCTATTCCTTCTATTTCCACATGTATGAATCCCAAGAGTTTCTCTGAATAAATCTTCTTTCTGGTTTTCAGTTTCTTTGCCAATACTGTAGAAAATAGGATTATCATCTACTGATATAGTGGTTTTATAAACGGTTAAAGGATTTTGTTGTTGGAAGTAGACTAGATATAATATAGATGAAGTAGAATAACTATATAGTAAGTAGGACCAGGCAAGTGAGAGATTCTGGTCTTCAAGCATGCTGTCTTTTTTTTTTTTTTTT